>PVKE010044051.1:0-13153 GCA_004027555.1 Craseonycteris thonglongyai | reverse complement strand
AGAGGGGTGTACTGCTTAGCTAAGTTAGGCAAAGTAGATTGTTAATCTTACAGGGTTTTGGGAAAAGTTTAGAACTCAAGGATTGATAGGCTGTCTGAGGGAAAAGTGAGCTTAGCCAATTGTACAAGAATGGCAACTCAGGAGAGACTGTTGCTGACTAACTGGCTTTTGCAAATATGTTGCTTAGATTGTGTCTTTTGTTGTTGGCTGATTTTCAGAAGAAGAGAGCTAGCATTGCTTTCTTGGCTTTCCGAAGTACGTTGACTGAGATCTCTTGACATACTGATATACAAAATTTTAAACTTGTTCTACTGGAAACTTGTTACTATGGTTATATAGGTTTACTGTAGACTTACAAAGTAGATTAAAATCAGTATCTAGTGTTTATCATTATGTATGGAACAAATTATTCTTTTCTGAGGATTCTAGGGAATTTTTTATTATTAATGAGTAGGTGTTATCCTGGAAAAGAGGGGGTGTACTTAAGTTAGTGATGGGAGAATATTTCAGGGTAATAGAATAGCATGTTTAAAGGCTTGGGGATTAGAGAACACATAATGTGTTTGGAAATCGCATATATTTTATATGACTGGATATAGATTGCTAAGAGAACTGTGATTGGTAGCAGGGAAATTTCTTGAACATTATCAGAAAGCTAATATTTAGTGAATTGAAAGTTTTTGAAATATTCTTGGATGTTTTAAGTTGGGTACATGTCATTTGCTTCACTTTGTTAAATTCATGGGGGCAGGGCATAATTCCATAGAAAAGACCTATTTAAAGGAAATCTTTAGCTCACCCCCCCTTTTTTTTTTTTTTACAAATGACAGTGTTGAGTTTCTTGTAAATGTTGGTTTTGAATATATTTCAAATCTAACTGGTATGTGTTGATTGGTGAGATTTTAAGTGAATTTGCTTTTGATGAATTGGTCTTTCGATTGGTTACATATTGAATTGGCTTTTAGTGACTGATTTTTACACAGGTAGATGCATTTCTTTATTTGCTTGCACATGTATGTGTGGCTAGGGAAGGGGACATCTAAAGGATATGAGAAATAGGAATGCCAGATCATAAAGAGTTTTTGTATAATGTTAAATTTAGGAGATGGGGTTTATTCTGGAAGTGTAGTGAGCCACTAATAGGTTTTTAAATACTGAAGTAACATCATATTAAGGCTTTCCAATATTGGAAAATGGGTTTAAGATGCTATGTGGAAATAGATGAGAAGTGTTGAAACAAAAAGATTAAGAAGCTTTGCAGTAATCCCAGCAAAGGATAATGGAAACATGAATAAGGACTCTTGATAGAGTGAATCGGGATAAATAGATGGATTCAGGAATGTACCGTATTTAGAATGTAGGATTTAGAGGACTTGGCTTTTTTTGAATGGAGGGTGGTAGGTGGGTGGGTGAGGACTTAAATGAGTGACTTATGTCATTCATATGAAACACAGTAGGAGATAAATATTAAGTTGGTACAAAAATAATTGTTGTTATGGACTGTGAATTGTATGTAAAGCATTATAACTAGCTCCAACATGACATTATTAATCAAAATAAGAACCATTATAATCAATACGTATTTGCCAATGAGAAATAAGTTTATTTCTGTCACATAAAAATCTTGTGCTTTTGGATTTGATGTACTCTTGGGAAGCACTTTCTGTATCGCATGTTTTCTCTGCAAAAAGTTGTTGAGATGCTTGAAAAAGTGGTAGTCAGTTGTTGAGAGGTCACGTGAATATGATGCCTGAGGGAAAACTTTGTAGCCCAATTTGGTTGTCTAATGTTCAGTCAGGAGTTGTGGAGAAAAATTGTGCCTTTCATTTGATCAATGTTGGCTACAGGTGTTGCAGTTTTTGGTGCATCTCTTTGATTTGCTGAGCATACTTCTCAGATTGAATGGCTTTGCAGGGATTCAGAAAGCTGAAATAGATCAGACTGGCGGCAGACCACCGAACAGTGACCATGACCTCTCTTTGGTGCAAGTCTGGCTTTGGGAAGTGCTTTGGAACTTCTAGGTCCACCCACTGAGCTGGTCATTGCCAGTTGTCATATAATACCCACTTTTCATTGCATATCACAATCCAATTGAAAATGGTTCTTTTTTGTTGTGTAGAATGAAAGAAGATGACACTTCAAAATGATGTTTTTTTGAATTTTTGGTTAGCTCATGAAGCAAACAAATTAGCTTAATTGAGCTTTTTCACCTTTTCAATTTGCTTCAAATGGTCAATGTTGAATTCTTAGGCAATTTGTTGTGTAGTCATAAGAGGATCAGCTTTGATGATTGCTCTTAATTGGTCATTGTCATATTCTAGTGACTGGCCACCATGCTCCTCATGATCAAGGCTCACGTCTCCTTTGCGAAACTTCTTGAACCACTACTGCACTGTCCGTTGGCTAGCAGTTCCTTAGCCAAATGCATTGTTAATGTTGTGAGTTGTCTCCACTGCTTTTACGACCCATTTTGAATTCAAATAAGAAAATTGCTTCAATTTGCTTTTTGTCTAACATAATTTCCATAGTCTAACATAAATATAAACAGTAAGTAATAAGTCAGTAGCAAAAGCACATAAAGTGAGAAATGCACATTAAAATGATGTATAACATAATCGCACTTATTTAAGAATGTATTCCAATATCAAGTGGCAAATTTCAACAGTGCAAGGACCGTGATTATGTTTGCACCAACATAATTGGAGAATTGGGAAAGATAGTGACTTTAGATTTGGTAGATTGGATCATAACTAGTTTGAGATTCAGATTTATGTCATGGATCTTAATCTCTAAAGTTTGATTTAGAGAAGACATAGATATGGGAGGAGGTCCCCAAGACCACCCCCAGATTTGATGATTTTCTGGGAGGACTCATAGGACTAGTATAAAACCATAATCCCAGCTATTATTTATAATAGAGAAAGGATAGAAAGCAAAATTAGCATAGGGAAAAAAGCACATTTGGTGATGTCTAGAGGATACCAAGGGTCAACTTCCAAATCTTTTTCCTGGTAGACTCCACTTAATTTCTCCAGTATCAAATTATGACCCCTCATATAAAGTATTGTCTACCAGGACAGCTCCTTAAAGGCTGCCCCTTTTTTTTTTTTTTTTTAAATTGGCATTTTATTATGTAGGCATCCTCCGCCTAGTACAAACCACGGTTTCATATTCCCAGAAGAAAGAAGATGTTCAACATAAGCAACGTTGTTTGTATACAGTGAACCCTTCTTACCATTTCTCAGAATTGTGGGTACCCTCCTGAAATACAAGTTCCCAGGTGCTAGTCAAGCAAGGTCCCAATTTTGTATACAGGCCTTTTTAATTATAGAAGTGCTGCCATGTTAACTTTTTTTTTGCATAAAACCAAAAATAATGAATAAGACTAAGAAATCCATTAATTCCTTGATACCACAGTTATAAACTTGCTTCTATCCACACAACTTTCAATTCCTCTTTTTCTCATCTAAAGCTTAATCTTTCCTTCAACTTAGATTCTAGTGGCTTCTACCTCTTGAACACTCTCCTAACAACTGTCTTTTCTCCCCTATATAGTGAAACTCTTCATCTCTCCTGGTTTCCTCCCATAACACTTAAGTATGACCATATCCGTCCAACCTGAAAAAGTTTATAGTATTGACTCTGAGACCCCCTATATCGCTGTTGTTCTTTTTTATTCTGTTCCACACAGCCAACCTTCCTGAAAATGAAAATTAGCTAGCTGTTTTTACTTTTTCAGTTCCTATTCCTTTTTAATGTAGTCTCATTTTATTCCCCTAAGTCCCCTGAAACTGATCTTTAAGGGGACAACTTCCTCATTACCAAATCTAATAATTATATACTACTTATCTCACTGTTGGCTTCTGTTTTATTTGAGTATTAGGATGAGAGTGCATTACTGGGAGTAGGTAGATGTGAAGTAAAGGGAAGAAGATTTATCTCTGCTTGTGGAGAATGAGAGAAGGAGGTAGAATAGAGAGTCAGAAGAGTCACTGGGTATAGTTGTGGTTAGAGATCATTTATTGTGACAGTTCTTTATAAGATATTTCTATATCAGTTTTCAGTAATTCTTATGTCTTAGATAGAAATGAAGGCTTGATCTAGTTCATATTTTACTGGCTAGGTAGGAAGAAAGGACTCTTAAAGTAAGGTAACTAGGGATATTGGCAAGAGTTTTTAAAATCATGGCTACAAAATGTTTGCATCTTTACCTATAAAATGTGAGGTATGTGTATTTCTGTCTATTGACACCAATATTATAACAGTATTTTATTTGTTGGACTATAAGTATTTTCAGTGTTTCCCGTAGTATGCCATAGTTAAAATGTAACTGGGGAGACTGACTTTCAGTAGCCCGAAAAGATACTTATTCTAAGTACATAATCTAAATATTTAAAAAAAATATCTTCCCAGCATCTTTTTGCAGCCTTGACTAATTTATTTTAGTTACTTGGACTTACAGGCTACAAAGTTTTATAATTAATAAATTATTATTTTTAGGTAACTACAGCAGTTCAGCAGTGTGTTCAGTACTTAGAGGTATGTGAGACCATGAAAGCTGGTGAGATTTTGGGACTTTCAAAGCACTGTGGTAAGTATAGTTTTCTGTTTATATGCTTTTAAAAATGATACATTTTATTACTAAAATAGCTTAGTAATAACTTTTATTTTTGTAATAGTTGTTAGCAACACGGGTCACTTTTGCTAATGTAAAATATTTTCACAGATTAGATACTCCATAATGATGACTTTTTATAACAGATCTACATTTGAAAATAGTGTATGATCATACTGATTCTTACCAAATAGTTTTTCAGTTCATCCTATAGTATATGCCCCTGTCTGTTATACTGCAGTAATATACTTCTAATTTTTTCCTCTAGTATGTCTATCAGTCATTTAATCATCATTCAATTCAGTGGGAGGAAAATTTCTACAAAATATTGTTTTATTATTGGACAACCTACCACACTTTATGATTCTTCTCTGCTTATCCTCAATCTGAGCTAAAATAACCCAGATGTTTCATGATCTGTCCCTAACCTCTCTTTCCAATCTTTTTATTTTTTTAAGTTTATTTTTTTTTTTAGTTTTTTATTTTTTTAATTGTTAAATTCATTGGGGTGACATTTGTTGGTAAAAATTACATAGGTTCCAGGTGTATAATTCTATAATACATCGCTGGTGGCAATGTAAATTGGTACAACTACTATGGAAGCAGTATGGAGATTCCTCAGACAACTAGGAATGGAAGTGCCATATGACTCAGCAATCCCTCTCTTTCTGATCTTACCTCTAGTTATTGATTAAAATGAATCTTACAGATACTTCCGTATACTAATGCCTATACACCTTTGTTATTCCTACTCCTACTGCCCAAATCCATAATCCTCTAAGCTAACATATATCTTATTTATTGTGAAAGAATGTACTTTATTTAAAAATTTTCAAGAGGGATTTTCAGCCTATTCTGAAATTTTTTTTTTTTTTTTTTAATATCACACAGCCTTTCATATGAATTAGGTAGTTATCATTCTTTTATTTTATGTTACTTCTCTAATCAAATAGTAAATTCTCTGAGAATATGAAGGTACCTTAATTTTCTTATCCTTGGGTAAATTCTTTATCAACTCAAGCAAGAAAAATGGTTCAAGACTAATAATTAATGGGGTTTCAAATGCTAGTGTTTCATAGTGGAGGAAAAAGTGCAGAAACCAGAATTTAATCTTTAAAAGGAAGAAAAAGATGCAAAGGTAAAGAATAGATAAATTTATGGAAATTTACCTCATTTATAAATTTTCT
The DNA here is from genome assembly GCA_004027555.1 of Craseonycteris thonglongyai. Classification (NCBI taxonomy): domain Eukaryota; kingdom Metazoa; phylum Chordata; class Mammalia; order Chiroptera; family Craseonycteridae; genus Craseonycteris; species Craseonycteris thonglongyai. The sequence goes on along the minus strand of PVKE010044051.1, from coordinate 7,351 downwards.
AATTTAGCCCTTCTATTAGTCCTAGATTTTTCTACATGCCCTTCATGGCTTTTCTTTCTTCCCTTTCTTCTGAGGGTGCTTCACTGCATTCATCTATTATTTCTTTCAAAATTTTTGCTCTTTTCAGAGTTTTCTGCCTGCAGTTTCCCAACTTTAGATCAATTCAATCTTTCATCTTTTCTAGGCCTTAGGAAATTGACCAGAGAGTGCGTGTGATGTAAATTTATAGTGCACATACACATTTTTCTAACCTCAGTTGCTTGTTGTGTTGTTTTGGGATCCTCTTAAATTATTCTTTTTTTCAGCATTCCAATAGCTATTTTAAGACTTCACAAATCTCTTCAAGCCCCCTGCCTTTCCCCTGCCCACTCTTCTCTCAAGGAGACCTTGCATCCTACTTCATTAAAAAAAAAATGGCACTTTCTAGATAAGAATTCCCCAGATGTTCTGCTCTGTGCATACAAATGCATGTTTGTTATGCCCTTTTCAATATCCCATTCCTTTGGGCTACAATGATTGAGGATCCTGTTCCAGATTGATCTTTTTGTCTGTTCTTGATTCTGTTCCTGTTTTTGTTTTAGAACCAGGATGTTGCTTCACTTGTTACTATGTATACCTTTCTATTGGTACCTTCTGCATCCTCTAAACCTACTTATATATCTTTCATATAGAAAACTGCAAGTTTGCAGGTACCTTACCTCTCCTCTTTCCTTCAGAGAAAAATCTTCTAAGTACCGGTATTTTGCATACACCTAGGCCCCATTTTGTTCCCTCCTCTCATTCACTTTCAACTGTGGAAATGAGACTTCTGTTTCTGCAGCTTCGTGATCTTTCCATTATCAACTTCTTCTCTTTCTTGTCCTCATTTTATAGCATTTGCCTCTGTTGACCTTTTTTCTGTTTCTGGTATCATGCTTTCTTGGATTTCCTCATTCTAATCTACCAAATTCTCAGTCACTTGAAAGGATCTTTTCTTTATATTTGTACTCACAAAAGTTTTGCCCTTTGGTCTTTTCTCACCTTAGTCTACCTGTTCTCTTTTGGGGGAGCCTGTTCACTCTCATGGTTTCAAATACTATATATTTATAAGTATATAGTGACTCTGAAATATTTAATTTATACACTTTTCTAGACCTATGTGCTCAGATCATACTTTGTATAGCTATCTGGTTGTTCCATGGGCATTTCAATTTTAAAATATTAAGGACTGAGATCACTTTCTTCTCTTTCTAGACCTGTCCTCCCCTACCTCCTTTAGAATTACTTAAATAGAAGAAAAATTCACTGTGTACATAGATATTTGAGTTAGGAGCTTGGGAATTTTCTTACTCTTTCACAGTCTACATACTGTCCATCTAAGGCATATTGACTTGATTTTCTTAAACATTTATTTTTGCCTATTTGCTCTTCATTCTTTTTACTGATGACTTTGTTTATGAATTTTGGATGAGTTTTATTTTAAGCCTTGACATTCTTCCATCTACTTTTTATGGGGATATTAGAGTTAGTTATATATATAATATATATTTGATTAATACTTTTCTGCTTAAAACTCTTTAATATTATCCCAGTTGCCTCTATAATAGGCCTATATTCCTTCTGCAGTTAAGTTTTTCATGTTTGGCCTGTATGTCCTCTAGCCTCTTGTTTGTTCCACTTGTCCTCCCTGTTGTCTGGCTGTACCAGACTATTTGTGATACTCTGAATTGGAAGCCCAATTTCATGTTTCTTATTGGTTTTTGACATCAGCAAATAGTTTAGGTACTGCATATTTAATAAATCTTAAATATATGAGTATGGATGAATGTGAATAAATGATATATGTTAGAATGTATCTGTTTTTTAGAGATTCTAATTTCATTTGCTAAGATGGTGTTAAATATGATCTTTTGTAGTATTGACTTTTAATTGGTAAAATCAAATACTAACAAATGTTTTTTATTGATTTGCTCCCTCCCTTAACTTACTCTTGAAGTCTCTCTTGACAGATAACTGACAATCTTAGGTATTTATTTTAGAATGACACTGTATGCATATTGTATTTTTTTGAGTGTTAAATTTTATACCAAGTCTTCACTCCAGAGATTTGAGTGTTAACAGATCTTAGAAAAAAGCAAGGAAAGTTATTTTTTTTAATTTAAAACAGTTGTCTCCGTTATAGGCTGCAAACTTGTTTAATGTTTAGAAGGGAATGAAGACAGGTACTATAAAATATAATGGCATTAAAATAAATGTAATTGTTTTCTTCTCTCTAAGGGAACAAACAGAAAACTTTTTATTACTCAGGGAAGGAATTACAATATATTTATTTCATCCATTCACTGTGCCTTTTGGGAAGGTTATTGATCTATACACAAGGCAGAAAGCTATTTCCCATCAAGCTGAAGAATAGAAAAGGTATGTACAATTAAGATAAATGGATATGTTCAGATATGGTAAGATTTATGTAATATGGAGTATTAGAACTTGGAGATTTTTCATGGTCTCTTCTAGGGTGCTTAGCAACATACCTCTTAGTCTATTGATGGCTTGTACACTTTGAAGTATTCTTTTTTTTTTTTTTTCCGTATGTGCTTTTTCCTTTATGTATAGTTATTTTTTTATTTTTTTAAAAATTCATCTACCCTTTTTCTTTAAAGATTTTATTGTTTTGACAGAGAAAGAGACAGAGAGACAGAGGGCCCAGTGCAGTCTCCATAGTTGTATGTCATTAGTTTTTGACATATTTTCATTCCACACAGGTGGGTGGGGGTAGCATGTGGTAGGAACCAGGCCAGGGGCTTCACACGTGGCAGGTGTGCCCATGGGGGCCGAGAGTGAGAACCAATCTGGGGGCCTCCCACATGGAAAGCACACCCCAGTTCAGCATGTGGGTCCATATGGGCTGGGGCCAGAACTGGATCCTGAGACCCTGGGGCTGCAAGGTGAGCGCTTAACCTGCTGAGCCACCCCAGCTTCCCCCCATCTAGCCTTTAATGCTTACCTTATTTCTTTCTGCCTTTCAAAAGTCTAGACATACTGAGTGATCCAGGTCTGGATTTAGAACTTGCAGACCTTGTTTAAGTAATGGTTTCCCATAAATTAGCTGTGATTTTTTGGGTGAGTCACTTACCTGTTGTTTCATTTTCTTTATCTGTAAAAGTATAATAATGATATCAATGATGCAGGGATCACAGAATTTTTGTGATAATCACAAACATGAGGTGTGAGAATACTGTTTTATAAACTACAGAGCCCTGTGTGATTTGATATTTTACTATGTTATTGTTAATCCAAGTCCATTTTTAAAGTTTTTCCCTTCAAACGTCAGGACACGCTATTAGTTACTTTTCTTATAGTATGGAGATCAGCAAACTTCTTCTGTAATGTGTCAGACAGTAAATATTTCAGGTTTTGTGGACTACATTATGTTTCTGATGCATATTCTCTGTGTGTGTATGTGTCTACATGCTTATGTATGAAAAAAGAGTTGCCACAGCATTCCTGAGTCTGCGATCATTAGGAAGGCATGCTTGCAGTGCTGGACCTTGGCTGGTATCTGGGAACTTGGATATCTCCCTATTCCTAGAACTGATTGGGTTGGCTCTCTGTACCTACACTCTTTGCACACGCAATATGGTTTATGCTGAACACCTGTTTTTTGTCTGGGAGTCTGGTGTTCTTGTCTGTGTTAGGCAAAGGGTGCTTATGTAATCAACTCCCAATAAAAACCTTGGGCATTGAGGTTCTGCTGAGCTTCCTTGGTAGACGGCATTTCATGTGTATCGTCACATGAAATGTCACAACTCGTTGCTAGAAGAAATAAGTGTATTCTGAGTGACTTCACTGGGAGAGGACCCTTGGTATATGTGCTGCCAAGATGAGCACAGGGAGAGAACTTGTGGATGCATTCACATGGTTTGCTCCAGACTCTACTCTATGCATATTTTCCCTTTTGATTCTGCTTTGTATACTTTTGTTGTGAAGTGTGACTATATGTTGAATCCTGTTAGTCTTCTTAGTATATCATTGAATCTGGGCATGGTTTTGGGGACATCTGCCACATTTTGTGTCCCTTTAAAAATAAAAATAAAAAATCTTCTTAGTTTGCAAGCCATATAAAATTAGACCATAATGGCTATAGTGGGCCAATCCTGTTAAGAGTATCTTTATTTATAATACTTTTTTTGTATTGTTTCCTTGTTTTATTTACCTAAATCTTTTCTTCTTAGTTAAGTTGATTGTGAGCTCATTGAGAAAAGAAACATTTTTATGTACTTCTCATGTATTTTCTGTGGTAGTATAATTCTAGGCATAATGGGCACTCAGAGAATTGACTTTGAAGAAAAGAAATGTCAATTTAAAGAATATTGTTAAACTTCATAGAAATAGAAAGATGTAATGTTATTGCAGTTATTCAACTGAAGTTTATGTCTGTCACCTGTAATTTAGCGTTTTTATTGACTTTTAACATATACATTTTGGCCTACATAATATCTCAGGTCATCTCTAAACTCAGTTTTGAGAGATCTATTTTACTGTATTATCATAAGTCAGTGTTTCCTTTTAAGTTTCACACTTGTGAAGATTCTTTAGCTGAGTTTGGGAAACTACAGCCCCTGGGCCACATCTGGTACACTGTTTGGTATGGCTTGTGAGGTAGGAATAGTTTTTATTATGTTCTTACATTATTGGTAAAAAATGAAAGAATATTTTGTGATATGAAAAATATATAAATATCAATTTTGGTATACATGAAGTCTTACTGGAAAATGGACACATTTGTTTGTTTGCATAATTATCTATGGCTGCTTTAGTACTACAAACTCAGAATTATTTATCACAGGAACTATTTGGCTACAAAATCTAAAATAGTTACTCCCTGACCCAGAAAAGTTTTTTATGTTGGTTCTATAGTGCTATATAATATAGATAAGTTAGCTGGACCAACATATTAAGCTGAATTGTATTGCTCCTAATTAATAAAATCAAGCAGTCCTGATCATATTTGTAGAACTTCTTATGCTGGGTTTATATTAAATGATTGGTCTAATATAAATGGTAAAACTGCACCTTCACATAGCACCCTACTGTATCACTTGCCTTTTACATTTTAATTTACTATTAATTTGTTCTTTGGAGTTTTCTGCCTTGGACTAAAGCCCCCTTCTCATTGATTGTACCACAATCCCTGTGAAAGCTTAGAAGATGAGGTTGGAAGCTCAGTTATGTTTTTCTAAGTTGTAAATCTATGTTAGAAAATAATTTTCTTCTTTTTTCTTTTTGAAGATTCAGTATCCCTTACAGATCTTCTGGTTCTGTTTACCCAACTTATTTATTATTCACCAAGTTGTCCAAAGATGACATCAGCTGCACATTCAGGTAATTCTGCTTTAATTTAAATAGAGAAATAGAAAACATCTAAAAATAATCAAACATTCTATTGTCTATATGTTTGGAGTGACCTAGTTTTGTAGAGAGGTTTCATGAATTCACTATTATTTGAAACAAATTACATTGGTCCTGGGAGTAAACCATGAAATTGTAATTTGTTCATTGTTGATTTAAGATGTTCCTCATCTACTGCTTTTTTAATTTTAGAATCAGTTTTGCTGAGAATTTTAATATTCTTTATTAAGATTAAGATATTCTTAAGAAATGCTGTTAAGTGAAGTTCTATTGATAGCTGCTAATGTATTTTTTCTTACTATTTTTTATTCTTCATATTTTCCTGGATGTTTGATCAGCTTGCTTGTTTCAGCTTACAACCAAAACTTTAGAATTTTCTCCTACAAAAGAATAACCCCCTCCCACCCCACACACAAAGTCATGTTTTTCAGTCAAATGCCTTTTAGTGTTTAATATTTAAAATGTTTTAAATATTAACATTTAAAGGATAACAATTTTTTCTTTGAATATCAATGAAAGTTTCCAAAATGAAATACTTTAACAAAACACCCCCATAATCTATAGACTCATAGTGTCCTGAACCTGTAATTTACTCTAGAAATTCTGGCGCTAATTCAGAAAGGAAGTCAAGTGAATGGTAGAGAGAAATAGTTTGGGCCTTAATGTTAGTGCTATAATAATACATGTTTTATCTATGCAGTTATAACAGAGTATTAGTCCTAACAATGGCTCTCAGATTCTTTCTGCCTTTACAGCATTTATAATACATTTATAAAATACTCGGTTAGATTCCCCTGCTGTGTGTTCCTATGGTATACTGTGCTTCCTTTATGATAAAATTTTTCCTTCTTTGTTAAAAATTACTTGTTAATAATGTCTTGGTTTACCATCTAATGTACTGTTATTTGTCATGTTTACTTCTGTATACAGTGCCAGTACAGTGTCTGGCACTCAAAAATAGTAGATAATTGGATGAATGAATTAATGGCCATATACTCATTAACAGTATTCTCATTGCAAGCAGGGTTTCTCATCTGGAGCTGGGTGAAAAAAAATCATTTAGTTCTCCTTTTCTGTTTTCTTATCAAGTATTGATTTAAAGTGTTAATATGTTCATGGAGTTATTGAATATTGTCACATAAATTTAGAACTTTGGTGTTAGTTTTAGTTGGATCTTCCTATAACAACCTTACACTGATAGCTTTAGGTTCCTTAGTTTCTTCTTGTAAAACACAGTATTTTAAGTATATTAGGTCGAGTAATCTGAAAGAACATTAAATTATTAAACTAAAAATACCATGTTTATTTTAATGAACATTCCTATTGTTACATTTTAAAAGAAAATCTAAAAAATGTTTATTCATTTCACTGCTTTTATGGTATGACAAGAAGTATACTAGTCTATAAGAAAGTTTCTCCTTTGTTTTCTTTTTTGGCTATTTTGTTTTAATGAATCCAATTTCCTATCAGGATCAATGCCTGAATACACTTTTTACAAAGAAGAATAAAAGTGAATTTATATCTAATAATGCAAGTGACAGTATTAATAATTGTTTGCTAGGGGAAAAAAAGTTGTAAACTTATGTTTGCTTCAAACCACAGCCTCACTGTCAATAATTTAGTGTCAAACAGCAAATATAGTGTTGTCTTTTGGCATTTATATTTGTCATTTGTTCACGTTTTATTAAATTGAAGATATGTTAAGCTAATTGATATCTCCTTAAGTTTTAGGTTATAAATCAAGTTATAATTTGGTATTACATTGTCCTTTGAGTATTGAGTTGTGTGATTTTTAAATTATTTAACCTTAATGTTGAAATTTTTGGAACAGCAATCACTAACCCATAAATAAAAGATATATTAAGTACTACATGTTTAAAGTTTTAATTTTTAAAAAATACTTTTTTCTTTACAGAGAATTATTCTCCTGCAAGTATGGTGATTGAAGTTCTACGGATACTCT
>PVKE010044050.1:0-13164 GCA_004027555.1 Craseonycteris thonglongyai | reverse complement strand
CAATCACCAAGCTATTGAGTGTGTCCATAGGTCTCTGTGTCTTTGTTACTTTCACTTTTATATTCCACCTATAAGTGAGGTCATGTGTTTCCTAATTCTTTCAGTCTGACTTATTTCGCTTAATAAGATGGTCTCTAGGTCCATCCATGTTGCCAGAAATGACTGTAATTTATCATTAGAGAAATTTCTTTAAGATGAGGATTGGGGGGGAGGAGGGGGGAGGGAGGTGGGGAAGCAAAAGTATGAATAGTAAAATGGCAATAACTACATATCTATCAACAATTACTTTCAAGTTAAATGAATTAAAAGCTCCAATCAAAAGACATGGAGGATATTGTACTGAGTGGAGTGTCAGACAGAGAAAGACAGATGCAATTTGATTTTGTTTACATGTGCGTTCTAAAGAAGAAAATAAACAAATAAAACAGAAACAAACTCATAGATACAGAAAACATTTGGATGGCTGCCAAATAGTAGGGTGCTGGGTGTGTGGATGAAAAAGGAGAAGGGATTAAAAAGGATAAATTGGTTGTCACAAAGTAGTTATGGGTCTATAGAGTATATATATAGAGTATATATATAGAGTAATATAAGGAATATAGTCAATAATATAACTATGTATGGTGTCAAATAGGTATTAGGTTTATTTGGGTGATAGTTGGGAGGAGGTTAGGGGCAGGGTAAAAAGATGAAAGAACTACAACTTTGTACTTATAAAATAGTTAGGGGGATATAAAGTAAAGCAAAGGACATGATATGGTAATAACTATGTAGAGAGTGCAAGGTGGGTATTAAACTAGTCAAGGGGATCACTTCTTAAATTATATAAATGTCTAACCACTATGTTGTACACCTAAAATTAATATCAAATAATATTGTATATGAAAGAAAAAGAACTGGCACATATATACAGTAGAATATTACTCAGCCATTGAAAAGAATGAAATCTTGCCATCTGCAACAACCTGGTTGGACCTGGAGGGTAGCTTGCTGAGTATAGTAAGTCAGACATAGAAAGACAATTGTCATAGGATTCCACTTGTACATGGAATCTAATGAACAAAATAAATGAACAATACAGAAACAGACCCATAGAAACAGAGAATATTTTGATGGTTGCCAGATGGGAGGGTGGTTGGAGGGATGCATGAAAAAGGGGAAGAGATTAAGAAGTACAAATTAATAGTTACAAAATAGTCATGGGAATGTAAAAGATTAAAAAGTACAACTTCATAGTTACAAAAAATTAATAGTCACAGGAATGTGAAATATAGGACAGGGCACATAGTCAATAATATTGTAACAACTAAATGTTATTGGGTTATGTATGATGTTATATGGGTACCAGATTTATTGGGGTAATGACTTTGTAAATTATATAAATGTCTCATCACTGTTGTACACCTGAAACTAATATAATATGTCAAATGTAATTGAAAAATTTTAAAAATTGTAAAAAAAAACCCAATATAAGTATAATAAAATTATCACACAAAAATTAAATTTAGCTTATTACGCACACCTACACACCAAGGCCAGCTTGCCTCATCTTATTTTTAACATACATTTATTTTTAGCATACATTTTACATTCAAATTCCTCCAGTCATCTCAATAATGTCCTTTAATCTGGTGTACTTCCTCAGTCTCTTTTTGTCTTTCATGATTTTGACATGTTTTTAAAAATACAGAATAGGTATTTCATAGAACGTCCCTCAATTTGGATTTGTCTGTTTGTTTTTTCAGATTCAGGTTAAACATGTTTGGCAAACGTAGTACATCATATCATGAGGTATATGATGTAAGTTTGTCCCATTGTTGGTGATTTTGATTATTTGGTTAAAGTGATGTTTGCCATATTTCTTCAATGTTAAAATACCATGTTCCCTCTGGAATTAGGAAATCAACTGTTGGGTGATGCTTTGAGCTTATGTGGCTATCTTATTCCCCAATGTGGGTCTACAAAACTACCTCCAGTTTTGATGATTTGCTAGGAGGAATCATAGGATTCTGAAAAACACACAAAGCAAATCAGTGAAGGGAAAGGGTGCACGGGGCAAAATTCTACGGAAACAAGTACAAGCTTCAAAGGGTATTCTTCTGGCAACTTGTGACAAAATGTATGAAAAGTTGTCTATCAGGGAAGTTCATTAGAGACTTAGTGCACAAGGTTTTTTATTGGGGGCAGGTCATGCAGGCAGGCCCTGCACAGCACATACCAAAATTACAGACTCCCAGAAGAATTCAGGTATTCAGTATAACCCACATTGTACAGTGTAGGCACAGTGAGCCACCCTTCTGCCTTCTGCAAAAGATGAAAACAATCCTGAAGTCCAAGTTCTCAGATGCCATCCAAGGGCCCAGCAGGCTTTCCTAAGGATAATAGTGTTAGGCCTTCTATGTTAACTCTTTTCAGCACACCCAGTCACTCTGGCATCCACTGATGATATTGATCTAAACTAAATATTGCAATGGTGATTGCAAAATGATAATTTTCTAATTGGCATTCCTTTTGTATTTTTTAACTGGTAGTCTTCTATAAAGAAGAGCTCACCTTCCCTTGCCCTCACCAATCATCCTTTTATGTTATTCTTTTAATTAAATCTACTATAATGATCCATTATGTTATTTTTTTTTTTAAGATTTATTTTATTGATTTTTGACAGACAGAGAGAAACAGAGAGAGACAGCGAGAAGGAGGAGGGCCCAGAGCAGTCTCCATAGTTGACATTAGCTTTCCATATAGTTTCACTCCACAAGTGGGCACGGGGCTGCGCCGGGCAGGAACTGGGCCGGGAGCCTCCCACATAGGTCCCGGCAAGAACTGAACTGGGGGCACACCCCAGTTCAGCATGTGGGTCCGCATGGGCTGGGACAGGGATTCGATCCTCGGTCCCCGGGGCTTCAAAGTGAGCACTCAACCCGCTGAACCATCCCAGCTTCCTTTATTATTTTTTTTAAAAGACTTATTTTATGAAAGAGAAAGAGAGAGAGAGAGAAGGGGGAGGGCCCAGAGCAGTCTCCATAGTTGTACATCATTAGTTGTGACACAGTTTCATTCCACACAGGTGGGTGTGGGGCCACGCGGATGGGGACCAAACCTGGGGCTTCTCACTTGGGAGGTAAGAATCTTCACCGCTGAGCCATCCCGGCAGTCACCAGTTGTGCCACAGTTCAGCATATGGGTTTGCACAGGACAGAGCCAGGAACCGTACCCTGGACCTTACCATTGTGAGGCAAGTGCTCCACTGCTGAGGTATGCCAGCACCCCATTTGTCGTTCTTTTTTGATGTTCAATTTGTCCCACATTTGGCCAGTGCAAGCCCCTTTAAGCTGGTTCTTATGTGCTTGTGGCTCATCTCAATGGATTTTGAGAGCAATTCCTTACTTCCTGGCTCTGTAAGATGCTTCATGTCACCTTTCCTCCATCAGATCGAGAATCAGAGATTTCTGTATAGAGTTTACGTTCCTTGTAGAAGGAAATGGCATGTAGAAACAAAAGTTATGTGCATTCATTGCTACTGGAGTGCCATTCCTTCTAGGCTCATCCAGTGGACAGACTTAGAAAATATGATTAAAAAAAATTATTATGTCACCATAATTCCAATCCAGAGCACAGGGTTCTTCCTCTCTTTCTCTCAATTTATATTTGTATTAGATTGAATAATATAAAATTTCCTTTTGGAAGGCTAAAAATTATAGACCATCAGCAATTTTGTATACTTCAACCCAGTAAGAAGACACTCCTCACTTAATGACTGAATTCTATACCTACGACCAGGTCTTAAGGGAAGTGGGCAAAAAATCGAGGAGCTTAAAGGCAGTTGTCTTGTGGCGCGTTATGGAGCCATAGGGTAAAAAAGCGAATATTAGATAAACTCCAGAAAGCGACAAGACACACCACAACACAATAATATAAATTCAGTGTAATCATTTTTGCTTATTCTGAATTACAAAATGGTCTAAAGGACACTTCAACTTGATAACTTTGTTTTAATTTGCATCTCTTACATATTACAGAACACAAAAATACAATCAGCAAAAATTATAAAAATGATGCATGAAAAAAATTAAAGTTCATTCATAAAAAAAACATTCAGATTAACATTTTAGTCATTGAATCCTTCAAAGTATGGTAGTGGTTCAAGGTCATTGGTGTCATCATCAGAGTTGTCATCAGGAGCTGTGGAGGGCCTGAGTAAGGGGGATGATGGCAATGAAATGCAAGTACTTCTAGGGGTAAGGGTCCTGGGCAGCTTTGGAGAAGAATCTCGTTATTATGATCTGTTTTGTAAGTTTCTTTAGTTTTTTGTAGATTTCATGATAGGATCATAAAAGTTCATTTGCTGTTCCATTTTCATGAACCATTCAACATTCTGATTCATACTTTCTAGTTCTAATAGAGCCATATTCAATTTCAAGAACACATCAGCTAAATTCTTTCACAGTGAACTTTTTTTGTACTTTGTATTTGTTTACCTTATGATCTTCATTTTCATCTCAAGATTGATAACCTTCCTTCAAATGTTGGTGCTTCCTCCAGGTGAAGTCATGTTCTTCCTTTTTGCCAACATCTTGTACTATCAGTGCACAATAAAGTATTAATACAAATTTTTAAATGAAATATGATTACAAATGCTTTGTGTAGTGAATTCTAACCCACTGTGGGACCACAAAAAAGACTGAGGAAGGAGATTCCCCGTGCTAGAGAACTGATCAGTAAGTCTGAGCAGTCATTCAACAGAAAGGCTGTTAAATGAGGAATAACTGTATATCCCTTTTCCCACAGTGAAAATCTTGGTTCTTATGAGCATCATCTTTTTTTGCAATTCTTTCTTTGTACTATATCCATTGTCAGAAGTTATTTGGATTAATTATTTTCTTCTGAATATTTTTGTTATAAAATTGATACAATTAGGTTCCTATTTCTTTTTGTATTCAACTTCACATTTTCCTATCCTTATTATTTAATTTTATTTTTGCATATAAAACATTATTATGGTCAAAGGTCAAAATATTTAAAAGTTATTCTCAGAGAAGTGTCATTCTCTTTCCTGTTCCTTTCACCCCATTCCCTTGCCACCTATGGTTTCCAATTTCATTAGTTTCTAGTTTACTCTTTTTCTGTTTCTCTTTGCCAAAAAGACATATTTTTGCATCATATGTATCTTTATTGATATGCATTTCACATATAAAATTCACCTTTTAAATGTATACAATTAGGTGATTTTTAGCATAATCACAGAGTTGTACAACTATCACCATTATCTAAATTGAGAACATTTCCATCACCCCTCCAAAAATACCCATATCTTTTTCAGTCATTTTTTATTTCTCCCTGTCCTTATCCCTTGGAAGCCACTACTATATGAGTACATTCTATCTTTCATATAAATGAAATCATACAATGTGTGGTCTTCTGTCACATGCTTCTTTCACATAACATTATGGGTTTTTTTTCTTTTTTTAATTGTTAAATTTATTAGGGTTACATTGGTTGGTAAAAATTATGTAAGTTCCAGGTGTACAACTCTTTCCATCACCATATAGTTAGCTCCCCTTCCCTCCTGTAACATTAAGTTTTTAAGCCTCATCCATGTTACACCATGTGTTAATATTCCATTCCTTTTTAGTGTCAAATAATATTTCACTGCATTGATATACTACATTGTGTTTATCTATTATAACTTGATGAACATTTTAGGTACTTCAAGTTTTGGACTATTATAAATGATGCTGATGAAATTTGTGTACAAGATTCTGTGCCAAAATGCTTTCAATTCCCTGGATATATATCTAGGAGTGAAATTACTGGGTTATATGTTAACTATATATTTAACATTTTGAGAGAAAAGTTTTCCAAAGTGGCTGCACCATTTTATATTACCACCAGAAAATAATAAGGGCCCTAATTTTTTTGCATCCTCATGAACAATTGTTACTATCTGTCATTTATTTTAGCCATCTCAGGGTATAAAGTAGTATCTCATTATGGTTTTGATTTTCATTTACCTAATGGCTAATGTTGTTGAGCATCTCTTCATGGAATTATGGAGATAGATATATACAGATGTGTATGTGTGTGTGTATAATATTTTTTGAGAAATGTCTCTTAAATCCTTTGTCCAGCTTTAAATTTGGATTATTTATCTTTTTTATTGTTGTTAGTGGTTACTTATTCTGAATAAAGTGTGTGTGTGTGCATATGTATGTATGTGTGTGTGTGTGTATGTATGTATGTGTGTGTGTATATATATATATATATATATATAAAATTTCCTCTCAGTCTATAGGCAGTTTTTTACTTTCTTTATGCTATTCTTTGAAGTACAAGATATTTCATTTTGAAAAATCTATTTGTTTTTTTTATTTATGTGTTTGGTGTCATAGCTCAAAGTCATAAAAATTTGCTCCTATGTATTCTTCTAAGAGTTTTATAGTTCTAGCACTCATATTTAAGTCTACATTTGATTTTGAGTTAATTTTTGTACATGATGTAAGGCAATGATCCACATTTGTTCTTTTGCATGTGAATATCTATTTGTTTCAGTATCATTTGTTGAAATTATTTTTAATATAAGATTTTTGAAATTCAAATATAACTGGATATGCTGTAGTTCATCTGGAAACCTGTGTAACATGTCTTCATTTTATGTGCCAGGCTGCTGAGGCCTGAAGAAATTAGTTGTACATTGCTCAGAGATAACTGGAAATGTCACCATCACTGGAATGCCACCCTAGCATCTTGCATTATGTACCCAACACTATGTGACCTTGAATGTGTTTGTCTTTCAATACTTGAGTTTCTTCTATAGCAAAACAAAATTATTTAAAACAAATTTATTTTGTTGATCTTGACAGAGAGACAGACAGACAGACAGAGAGAAGAGGGAGGGCCCAGAACAGTCTCCATAGTTGTGTTTCATCAGTTTTCGACATGATTTCATTCCACACAGGTGGGCGGGGGCTGTGCAGGGCGTGAACTGGTGAACCCAGAGGTGAGAACAGAACTGGGGGCCTCCTGCATGGGAAACACACCCCAGTTCAGCATATGAATCCTCACGGGCTGGGGCCAGGATTCGATATTTGGTCCCCAGGGCCGCAAAAGGAGTGCTTATCCCACTGAGTCATCCTGGCTTTCCTGCAAAATAAAATTCTTACTAGAGATAAAAAGAGCTAATGATTATATGTAGGGCTTCTTTACACAGTGTTGTATACTTGCAATTATAAAAAAGAAAAAAACTACACTGTGACTTTGAAGTTTCTTTATAGTTCCTTGATAATTTTAGTGTCAGCCTTCTTCTTTCCTCTTCATTTCATTTTGTCTCCTAAGGGTAGGAAATTGAAAACTAATCAGCAGGCCCAAGGGAGTGAGATGTAGTCCTCATATATTCTATAACTTACATATATTCTCTTCAGGAGGAAACTCTCTGCTTGTCCTTCAAATTGGACAAGTTGAGCAACATTTTCTCTTCTCCCCTAACACAGGGCAAAATATACACCAGCCTCCCAGTAGACCTGTGACCATTCCTCTCAGATCTGGTTTGTGCTGGTTATTTAAACATAGCCTGTGAGTCTGGTAGCTGATGCTGTGTTAGAGCAGGCAGCCACATCAAAGCAAGCTGTGAACCTTGCTCTTAGTATATCAGGTTCTATGTCAGAATTGTGGTGGAGAATTTGACTTCTACCGGTTGAAACCAGAAAGGGTCCTATGCCCACTTTGCGAAATCCATTGATTTAATAGATAGCAGCACTGTACTTCCACAAGTGGTCTATTATTTTCTCCATTAAACACACATGTTCAAAGATTCATAGATAGCTGCATGATTCTCTGTAACAGATCTGTTTGATCATTTTGGAGGCCAAAACTTAAGTGCTATGGAAATGAGACATTTATGATTTTCTTATAGAATCTTTAAATAACAATAGACTTGAATGTTCTTTTTTGTGGACCATTGCTCAATATTTTAGAGTAAAGTCTTTTATATAGAAAAGGTCTGAACATGTATTCTCTCTTAGCACTTGCTAAAATATTTTCTTCAAAACTTTTCCAACTGGAAAAATGCCAAGAAAAAGTGGTTCCTCTACAGGTTTTTACCTGATTCATTCATGTAGCATTTAAGTATAATTGTGAGATGTTTACAGGATCTCAGGTGTCCCTGGAAAAATCCTGATAACAATCAGTAAATTTTAATGAAAAGGGTCAAAGTAAAAATAATTCCAAGAATTTAGCATTTCCAAGATTGGGGTCATTTGAAATTTTATGAATAAATATCTATTTAGTCACCTAAAAAAAATAAACATATGCTTGTTTTGATTATCTCAAAAGCATTATGAAAATGGTCAGAGTTTAAAAATTCCTTTGGAGTCTGAGATTTTAAATTTTTAAAAAATATTCTTCTGATTACAAACTATAATTTTAAATATGGATAATGTGCTAATTTTTTAAATAACTTATTCCAGTTTATTTTGTTGTTGTTGTTAAATACATTGGGGTGACATTGGTTGGTAAAAATTACATAGGTTCCAGGTGTACAATTTTATAGTACATTGTGTACGCATTACATTGTGTGCTCACCACCCAGAGTCAGCTCACTTTCTGTCACCATATATTTGATGTCTGCTCCCTATTCCCCCACCCTCACACTCTCTCACCCACCTCCCCCTTTACCCTCAGGTAACCACTAAACTATTAACTGTGTCCACGAGTTTTTGTTTCTTTGTTACTTTCAGTTTTATATTCCACCTATGAGTGAAGTCATATGGTTCTGGATTTTTTTCAGTCTGACTTATTTCACTTAATATGATGGTTTCAAGATTCATCCATGTTGTCACAAATGACTGTATTTCATCTTTTCTTATAGCTGAGCAATAGTCCATTGTGTAAATGCACCACAGCTTCTTTATCTAGTCATCCATCAAAGGATACTTTGGTTGTTTCCACGACTTAGCCACCATGAATAGTGCTGCGATGAACATTGGGGTACATATATCTTTGTGAATTAAGTTTTTCAAGTTTTGAAATTATTTGTAAGCTTAATTGCCATAGCAACAACTGGTGATCCTTCCATTTCTTAAAACATCATGTACATTGCTCTACAAAAATTGTTTCCTGCAATGAACACATTATCTGTGGAATCATTTAGAAGCAAAAGCCTCACAGAATATGTTTGTTATTATTCTTATTTTACAGCAAAACTCTGAAAAATTGTGTCATTTTAAGGGTGTGTGGCTGATATTTCAACCAAGGCCTTTCTGCTTCAAATACAACCACAAACAGATGAAACATTATTTGTAACCAATATTGATTTAATGAGAATATACGAGTATGGCTTAAATTAACATTAGTGAGTAACAACTTGGCATTGATAGCTTTGGAGTGGGTGAAATTCATGTCAAAAGTAAATAAGGAGAGTGTTGATTTTGAAGGAAACCTAAGACTTTGTAAAGCAGTAGACTTCAGCATGCAGGAGGGCTCCTTTTAGGACACATTTACAAGAGGCACGACAGTTGGTTGGTATTCTGAATCGCTGCCAGAACAATCGTATATTCAGGGGTGTTAATGCGGATCTATTTCTCCCAGCAGCCAAGGCTCAGACACCCCAGACTGTGGTGATCTCTGTCCTTAATGTTATACCCTCTGGGGTCAGGTGTCCAGCTTGGAAACAGCTCCTCCACTACCCATTTATAGGAGGCTTTTAGTGTAGCACTCTTGATATGTCCAGATTTGTGTGATCTTCTCTTTGATCTATGGCAGTGTTTGAGTTTTGTCAAAACACAGGAGTCAGTGTTTTGGGGATCTCTTCAGGCTACTATAAAAAACCAAGCTAATTAAGTCATTCAACCCTTCATAAAAATCACCCCTGATGGTAATTTAGTTCTCATTTAACTGAATAAAATCAAAAGGAATTATAATATGAGTAGGAAGTTGCATCCCACATCTAATTTAAGTGCTTGCCATCTCTTTCTCTCTGTCTTTACTTCTACTTTAAAACTACGCCTTAGAAGTTGGGAAACTTCCAGATCTAAGTACCGTATTTTCCGGCGTATAAGACGACCAGGCGTATAAGACGACCCCCTACAGCCTTATACAGCGAATATAGGCCTAAACCTATGTTTTAACTGTAAAATTAGGGGGTCGTCTTATACGCCCCGTCATCTTATATGCCGGAAAATACGTATACAAAAAACCATTAACTACTTCGCACTGTAGATTCTGCTCTATCTGAGTGTGAAGGTGTACAGTACAACCCAGGGCAGGGGTGGGGTCTTCCCATAGCCTTTGTCTAGGTAATTCTAACTCATATTTCGGGATTCTGTTCTTAGTTTTATCTTATCATTTAGCTACTCTGGGCTTCAATTTTTTTCCTGTAACATCAAGGTGTTGGATGAAATAATAGAACTCTAGATCATTTCCCACATCCAAATTCTATGATTTCCAAATGATTACTGAGAAAATAAGTCCCTTACTTTTTCTGAAGCCTTCCTCCTGTCATGCCCAAGTGGAGATTGGGTGTGTCTGAATATGGGGAGTAGAAAGTGAGAGAGGGGGCCAGGAAGGTGAGAATACAGCTCAAGGTCAGTGACAGCCCAGGCTGTGGTTTCCTGTCTGTCCTGAAAGTGGGGATTTCCCAAGCTCAGGGTCAGAGTTTGACTTATCACTTGTTACTCTGTTATGGGTAACAATCAGTATAATTAACAATGGTGGGCATCACACACTCAAGAGGACCCTGTAGTATTTGGCAACAAAATGTTTTATAAAGAAACTGTTGGCTCCCTTTTGTCTGTGGGTAAATACAGATGAAAAAATAAGAAATCAATTAAAATGATCCTAGAAGCTCTCCATTACTTTTTAATTATAAAAGTGAAAATAACCCCAGTATATATAAAACATTTGAAGACTAGTAGATAGTAGTGTTTGCGGGACGTTTATTGAATCCTATGAGATGAGATGGTTGTTTACAGAACTTCCTCATTCCAGAGAGTTCTATGACTACCTAAGCAGCTTGACTGCCCCTATGTGCAAAGGATGTGTTTTCTGAGAACACAAAAGAGAAGGCCCTCCAGAGTTTCCCATGAGGTACTGCGTAGGAGGGAAGCTCAGTCTAAGCCAAGTCACTGTCCCACAGTGAAGTGCCTTATATGACCCAGAAGAACAATGAGTCAAGTAGCATCAAATCCATGAGAACAGCTGCACCAATGGCAGAAATCAGAGGATTGAGGAGACATGGTCTGAATCAGGATCCCTCCAGGGCACCATGCATTAGTGCTGAGTGCCAATTGTGTGCCAGAACTACCCCAGACCCTAGGGAATCAATGAGGGGACAAGGCCAATAGGGTTCCAGTCTTTAATGGAGCTTAGAATTTAGCAAAGGAGGCTGACTTTAAAAGAGTAAGTCCAAGTTATGACTTCTTGGCTGTGCAGATTTTGGGATTTCCCAAGCTTCAGCGATAGTTGGTCTTAAAATTATGACAAATGCAAGGAGAGATAAGTACAAGGTGGGAAGGAAGATAGGCCTGTCACTTTTCAGTGGCAAAAGACCTCACATGACATCCATCCTCAGTACCTCGGAGGGATTAATAGAACCCTTGGGGTTAACAATAGGAATAAATGTTGCCATTTTCTAGGTCTTAATGATATACTAGAGACCAAGTACTTCCCATAAATTCTTTAAAATAGTGCTCCGATACTGGACTCTGTACTTTTGAAAGGTTGATGATCCATAAACTAGAGTGTGGGGAGGGGCTTGTATTTAGGGCAGGGGTATCCAATTTTTTGGCTTTCCTGGGCCACACTGAAAGACATGTTTTGGGCCACACATGAACTACACTAACACTAGAAATAGCTGATAAGCTTTTAAAAAATCACAAATAAGTCTCATAATGTTTTAAGAAAGTTTACAAATTTGTGTTGGGCCGCATACAGTCATCCTGGGCCACATGTGGCCCATGAGCTGTCGGTTGGACAAGCTTGATTTAGAGTTTGGACACAGAACGTGTTTTTATTTTTAAGAAACAAGTGAAATGCAGGATTTCAAGTTTGCTACTACCTTATTAAATTGAGATGATATGTTATTACTCACTTGCAAAGATGTGGTCATGGATGGAGCCTCATTGCCATGTACGTGTGGGGTTGTTTCACTAGTAGTGAGAGTAAGTTTGGGCTCTTACAGGGTCTTAGCTAGGTTGATGGTTGGAGGCATCCAGGAGCAGCATGGTGTCAGGGAACACAGAATTATGGCCTGGGTGTCCCTAACACTGTCCCATTACCCCACCCACACCTGGGGTTGAGGGAAAAATATCACTGATTTGCCTTAGTATCAACCTTGGAGTGTGATTTCATTCTCTCTACCTCTCTCAGTACAACTTCTTAGTCCTAACATCATCATATCACTGAAGTTTCAGGGTGGGGATTTTGTAATTTTACTAAAGTCAAGATGGTTTTATAAGCCACTGTATAAAAGTTAATGCAACTATTCAAATTCCTACTAAATATAGATTTTCTTGGACAACTAACAAAGCAGTTCAGTAGACTAAGGAAAGATTTAGTTTGAAGAGGCCTAAAAATAGGGTGCCATTGGCATCTTTGTCCAATAACATTGATGACTAATAATAAATTAAAAAGAGAAATTAAATTGTGGGGAATTTATTAGTTTCCATGTGTTGCTATTAATATGCACAAATCATCATTTCTCATTTTTTTCTTCAATATATTTTAATAATAGAAATAATATAAAATCACAAAAAATATAAAAATACTTCTGGTACATTTCCATTTAATATTTGGTCAGAACAAAAGAGAATTGGGAAACTGTAATATTCCAATTGTATAAATGGGTAAGGTAGAAAGTGGGAGGCAGATAAATGGTAAGATAGTATATGATTTATGTATGTCATTGGTAAAAATAGTTGTCCTTTAATCCAAAAATTTTCAATAATGCCTAAAATAAGTCATTGTCTAAGGAATTTTAATTGGTTCAAAAATCCTTGCTATGTCTTTTCAATTATCAGCAGATATCTTGGACTTCTTTTGGGGTAGACATTTTTGTTTGTTTTTTATTGGTTTAAAGGTTTTGTTAAATTTTTTCCACATAACACAACTTTTTGACATATGGTCATTTAAAGGCATTTTGGATTTTACTGAGTATTAGCACTGGATACATGG
>PVKE010044049.1:0-13148 GCA_004027555.1 Craseonycteris thonglongyai | reverse complement strand
GGCCCAGCTGCAGGTCGTGGGGTGCGGGGAGCCCGGCCCAGCTGCAGGTCGTGGGGGTGTGGGGAGCCCGGCCCAGCACCAGCCAGCCCTGCAGGGGCACCACGGCCATCCCGCCTGCTCCCATAGCGCCACCTGGTGAGGGGCTGGGTGTAGCTTCCCCACCAGCTGGCTTCAGGAAGTCAAGGTTGTTCCAAGTGCATCCCCTGGGGGTCGTTAGCCTGCGAGTGTCCTCACCCCACCTCTGACTGGGCCCCGTGTGTCAATAAACTCCCCAGACCAGCACCTCCCAGGACTCTGACCCTGCAAAACGGGGCGGGAATTCTGAGCCACGTGTGTCCAGGGGACTCTGGTTAAAGAAGGTCCCCCCGTCTCTGCAGCAGGACCTGGGGTCCCCCTGTCTCTGCAGCAGGACCTGGGGTGCCCAGGACCCGGGTGTGACCACAGGAGCGCCGGGCACTGTGCTGGTTCCACGGGCGGCAGCTCTGCTGACCCCACGCCCAGTGAGGGGCTGGGGGCCCGGCAGTGAGCACACGAGGGGCTGGCGTCTGGCCTCCGGCTGACGTCCCTACGTCAGGCCCAGCGTGGGAGCAGCGCCTGAGCCCCGCTGACCCTCTGTCCCGTGTCCCAGCAGGAAGCTGATCAGCATCTCCTTCGGGGACCTGAACCCGTTCCCTCTGCGTCAGATCCGGAACCGGCGCGCCTGCCACTTGGAGAAGGTCCGGCTGGAGCTGTCTGAGCTGGAGGCCATCCGGGAGGACTTCCTGCGTGAGCGAGACACCAGCCCCGACAAGGGAGAGCTGGTCAGCGATGAGGAGGACACCTGAGCGGCCCCTGCAGCCCTCACAGCCGAAGCGTGACCCGCGGGGACGTCGGCACACCCAGCGTGGAACCCCGCCGTCTCCGGAGACCGCACTGCACTTTAACTGCCCCGGGGGTGGGCCCCACCGGGGCACAGCCGCCGCCCTGGCCTGTATTTGCTCACACGTATCCCGCCCCACGGTCTGACCGACCAGCACACAGCCTGGCTCACGCGTCAGACGCTTCCGAGAGCCTGTTCACAGCTTGTCCGCCAAGCTGGGGTCTCAGCCCTCAGAAAGCCCCCCGTGCGGTGTCTCCGGCTCACAGTGGGCAGCCGGGCTGCACAGACAGACACGCTACACTCAGAACTGCCTCAGCCAGAGCGGCCGCCTCGGGGGCAGAGGCCGGTGTGGAGAAGAGACTTTTTATAACAGGAAAGTGAGCAGCAACTGCGTGTTCCGAAGCCACCTGTAGAAACCGCTCCCACCTGCCACGGTGGCTTCGCATGCTGGCCACGCCGATTCTGGGTGGCTCTGCCCTCCCGGCCTTTCATACGCGGCTCCCAAGCCACTTGGGGACGCCTGGCGCTCCCCACGCCGCACGCGCTCCTCACGGGCCACGAGGTCCCGCAGGAAGCTCTGTGCTCATCTGAGCGATGCCTCAGAACCGTTCTCCACACATGGATGGGGTGGGACTCAGAGGGACTGGCCCACCATCCTGCAGGGTGGGGGTGCAGCTGCTGAGTGAACGCTGAGCACCCCGAAACCGGCTTCCTCAGAAGCAGCCAGTGCATGTGGCGTGTCCGCCTGGCTGAGGCCGCGGGGACAGGGAAGTGCGTTTGTGTGGAGCCAGACCCCCCGGGAGTTGTTCAAACATGCTCCCGCCCTCCCCACAGCCGCCCCGAAGCCCCCTCCCCTTCCCCAGGCGGGCGTGGGCCTCTGTGTGCGGTCCCCTCCAGCAAGTTGGGCTTCCCGGGCCGCTGGGGGCCGGCTTCACACAGGAGGACTGTTCTGCTCGTCTCTGGACCATCGCGGATTGTGGCACAGAATTCAGCAACAAGGAGGCCGCTCTACATGGAGCCTTTTACACTACTCGGAAGAAACTGGAAATGACCGTTAGTTGACACACATTAAACACTCGGTCTGGGCGCGGAAGCGGCGTCATCTGAAGACGTGCTTGTTTCGTAAGTACGGCGTTTGTGCTTGCGACTGTCAGCCTCCCAGCAGCCCTGTAGCCGGTTGCCGTGCCAACGCGCCAGGCTGAGCTCGGCCTGTCTGGTTCGGTTGGTTCGTTTGATTTTCCGCTGTGTGCAGGGAACTGGTCTCTGTATTTAGCCAAAAGCGCGCCTCTCTTTTCAGGTATCAGAACTGTGCTTTTCATGACTGGGTAGCAGGTTCTTTCCTCAGGAAGGTGCCTTGTGGGTCCTAACGGGGGGCGGTGCAGACCACCCCCAGGACCCTGGAGCTGCTGGAGACCCTGCCCCCACCTCCCACGTGGCTGTCAGCCAGGGGGGCTCCACAGTCACGCCGGCTTCCCTCAGACTTGAGTTTCCAAGTTGCTTTCCCCTGAAACTGCCCATCCTGGGGCTGAAATGCAGCCTCAAGGAGTTCTGTCCATTTTGCCCGTCTTAAAAGCACCGGAATTGGGCCCCTGGGCCGTGTGTGTGGCCGGAGCCTGAGGTCTCGGCCCTTCCCCAAGTGGCCTGCCAGTGGGCGTGAGCAGAGCTGGTGGAGGGCGTGGGCTGGGAGCAGCCTGGGGAGGGTCTTCTCTGTGCAAAAGAGCCGGGGTCCCTACCATTTCTGGCACCAGGGACCACTTTCATGGAAAACAGTGTTTCCACGGACTGAAGGCAGCAGTGGGGCTGGTTTCAGGATGATTCAGGCGCATCACATTTATTGTGCACTTTATTTCTATCGTCACGTTGTAACATGTGATGACATACACAGTTCACCATAACGCACATACTCACTCATGGGGTTTTGATGGGCGTCTGCAAGCCACTGATGTGTGATGGTCTCTGGGCCGTCACTCCTCTCTGCTCACGTTCACCTGTATCTGCAGCCACTCCCCAGTGCTAGCATCTCACCTCAGCTCCACCTCAGATCATCGGACATTAGAGTCTCACAGGGAGCACAACCCAGAGCCCTCATGTGCACAGGTGACAACAGGGTCACGCTCCCGTGAGACTCTAATGCGGCTGCGGCTCTGACAGGAGGCGGAGCTCAGGCGGCCACGGGAGGTCTGGGGGGGCAGCTGTAAACACAGACGAGGCTTTGCTCGCTCCCCCGCTGTGCGGCCCGGTTCCTAACAGCCCTCATGCTGGTACCAGTCCGTGGCCTGGGGGGTTGAGAACCGCTGGGACAGAACGCGGTGTGTCCAGAGGGCAGGAGGGGGTGCCGGCCTGTCCCCACGCGGGGGGCGTGGTGGGGCGATCCTCCCTCCAGAGCTGTAGGGTCCAGTCCCACCATGTTGAGCCCACGCGTCCTGTGCTCGACAGCCCTGCTCGCAGCCCCGGCCGCGGCCACCAGGGGGCCCCCACATCTCCAGGGGGAGCAGCCCAGCTTTACGTCGCTGGGTTTTTATTTTCTGTGGGTCCCACATCTGTTAATACTTTTGTATGTTTCACTACAGTTTATATTTTTATAGGCTATTTTTATCAAGGTTTTTCTAGGTCACGTACATCTATTTTTTATGCCAAGTTCTGGTGTGTGCACGACTCCCCTGTATGTATTTATGTAAACCTGGACCTCCCCTCCGGGCCACCTTTGACCTCTGGCCTTGACCGTCTTGGACCTTCGTGGGTGCAGGGCCCCCTTGTCACCCCCAGTGACGGGTGCTGCTTGTCACGCTGGCCGCTGTTGAGCAGCCAGGACCGTGGTCACGGGGGACCGTGCCCGGTCACGACAGAGGACGTATCCTAGGAAGTAGCCATTCTCTGTTCTGTCCTGTGGGTGCTGCTGCCGCGCCCGCCCGCTCGGGTGCCGTGCGGCCGGGCCCTCGGGGACAGGGACGGGGGCTGCCAGGGGACTCATATCACCGCAGCTTCTGTGCTTCTCCACTTAAACTTTGGAACCGTCCTATTAAAAGTTGAAATGAACGGACTTGTGTGACGTGCTGACGTGAAACGCACTTACCGTCGCGGGGGAGGCCCTCTGCCACCGCCAGGCTGCAGGTGAGGCCGGGGGCCCGAGGGGGCCGCAGGGGCCTGGGCCTCCCCTGGGCCTCCTCCCGGCCTGACTCACGGGTTGTTTGCTTCTGCCTGGAGGACAGCTCAGGCCCAGCTGCCACGGGGGACACCACCCCCACCCCCGTCGCCGGAAAAACACAGGACAATGATTAAGACCCAGTGTCCCTCTGTGGGCTGGGGGAGGGGGCGCCCGAGCAGGCGAGGACCGGGTGAGTCGTCTCCCCCGGGTCAGGTGCACAGGATGCCGCGGGGCTGGGGGTTCCCAGGCTGGGGGTGGACAGCCGCACCACCCATGACTCAGAGCAAGGTCCCCAGGGCCCCCCTGGGCAGCCGGGCGTCTGCAAACACAGACAGGAAGCGGCCTGACACCCCTCCACCCTCGGATGGGGCCGAGATGCAGGGGCTCAGGCAGGCTCCCCGGCAACGTGCTTTCCTGAGCGACCTTGGACAGATGCCCTCACGCAAGCCACACGGGCCGGCTCAGGGCCGCTGCCTCGTCCTAGGCCACCCCAGGGCCTGCGTGGCCAGAGCCCTCGGCCGGTCACCTCCCCCACAGAGCCCTGGGCTTCTCGTCTGGAACGGATGACGTGTGAGCAGAGGGCAGCTGGGCACGGGGCCCCCACCCTCCACAGAGGGGCCCGTCCTGAGGCGGACGCTGCGGATGCTTCAGCCTCGGGTACTGCTTCCTGGTCTCAGGCCCCGAGCAGTGGTCTGCATGTCCCCTGCCCTCAACACACACAAGCCTGGTGCTGCCCCGGCCCCCCGTGCACACAAGCCTGGTGCTGCCCCGGCCCCCTGTGCACACACAAGCCTGGTGCTGCCCCGGCCCCCCGTGCACACACAAGCCTGGTGCTGCCCCGGCCCCCCGTGCACGGTTGCAGGACCACCCCCGACAGCCTGGATGGGGGGGCCCTCCCAGTCAGGCCTGCGACCCGTGGGGCAGGAACGGTGTGGCCGCCAGTCTACTCCCTCGACCCCATCGCCCCAGGGACTAGCAAAGCCCAGGCGAGGCCCCCTGACCCTGTTGGTACAGATGGAGCAGAATGCCACAGACATACCCGGGGGGTTCCAGTCCCTGCTGGTGACAGGAGGGACAGGGGACATGGGGTGGCAGCCCCCAGCTACCTGCCCCGGCCCCCCCTCCCCCCCCAGGGGCCTGTGACAAGGCAGCGTCTCCCGCCGAGGACGGAGACCAGAGATGCGTTTCAGGCCTGAGCCGCCCCATCCGAGAGGAAACCAGGCTGCACGTGGACACGGTAGGTGCTCGTTTATGAATAATAATAATAATGTGTTACAGAAAGTGTTGGGGTACAAAAATACCTTTTCTGAGAGGGGTCTCCAGCCCCTGCGGGCAGGGGCCGGGGTAGCACCATTGGGGCGCAGGGGGTGGGGTGGGCGCTGAGGTCCGTGCGGCTGTCGGGGGTCCGTCGGTCGGTGGGTCTGTCTGCGCCCAGCCGGGCGTCAGCGGCGGGTGGCCCGCTGGTGGCCGGGCCGGGGGCATGAGCGGCAGCACTGGGCACGCACGGTAGGCAGCTGGCAGCGGCCCAGCAGGCGCAGGGTCTCGCAGAAGCCGAAGGACAGGCGGTCCCGCTCACAGCCTGCAGGGACGGGGGTGGCACAGGGTGATGGGCCCGGCCGGCCGGCCTCCCCTGCGTGCCCTGTGCCGGCTGCAGCTATTTGTGGAGGTGGCTGGCTTCCAGTCCCAACCTCCCGCCCCCACCGCCGGTGACGGCGCTCAGCTGCCACCCGGGCCTGCCGGCTCCAGCAGACGTCCCGGGGGAGCCAGAAGGCAGCGGCCAGCCCTGCGCCGGGGCCGTGCCCCGGGGCCCGCAGAGGGCACAAGGCAGCCTGCTCCGGCCGCGGGCGGAGGCTCTGAGCCACACGTCAGCACCCGTGTGTGTCCTGCTCCCACCGCGACCTCGGGCAACCTCAGCCTCTTGGGAGGGGTCCCCTTCTCTGTCAGCACCCCTGCCACACCGTGGGGACCCCACACCCCCATGTCCTGCCCCAAAACATCCTGGGGACTCCAGCCTTGAACTCCTTCCTCCCTGGGAGCTCGCAGCTCAGGGCTCAGCCCCAAGGCCCCCCCCCCCCCCCGGGGCAAGCCCAGAAGCTCCCGGCCGGGCCTGTGCTTGGCTCCAGGCCCCAAGTTGCCTCCTGCTCCCCTGGGACCACAGGTGCCCAGCTCCCCAGAGGCCACGTCGTGTGCCCAGCACGTGGGCCTGAGACCGGCAGTAGCCCAGCCGTGCGGCCGGCTGTGAGGAGCCTGAGATGCTGCTAGGGGGCCTGGGTGTTGAGAGCAGTGAAGACCCAGCAGACGGGTGGGCGGTGTTTCTGCTGGGCCTTGGTTATCGGGGCGTTTGGGGCAGGAAGGCTCGGCGGGGGTGGAGCGCAGACCCCACTGTGAGGACCACCAGTTGCCCTGCGGGTGGGGAGCAGATAGCGCAGCAGCAGCGCTCGGCCTGCTTCGTACTCAGCCCGTCTTCCCTGAGCACCTCTGGGCCCCTCAGCCCGAGTCCGTCCCACCTCCCAGGACGGGGGTTGCACGAGGACATGGAGCCCAAGGCCACGCAGCTGCCGAGGGGACCCCCTCGGGGCACACGGGGTGGCTTCCTGTGCTCAGCTCTGCTGGGGGCTGGGCTGCCGGAAGAGCGAGCCTGTGTGGTCAGGGTCACCGCTCTTCCTCCAGAAGGGACACAGCTGGGCCAGAAGCCACGGCTGCCGGGATCGGGGCGGATCTGCAGGCCGGGCTGGGCCTGGTCGCCCCCGGCCCACCCCCGCCGCCCCGTGGGCCCCAGGTGGCCCGGCGGCCGCCCCTGGGCTGGGGAAGCTGCCCGGGCGCGGGGCTCGTCCTGGTGCCGCCCGGCCCGGCCCTGGCGGCCTGTGTGCAGCCAGCACGCGGCGGGCGGGACACTCACGCGCGGGCTCCGTGAGCGCACAGTCCCGGGTGCCGCAGGGCCGGGAGCTCTCGGGCCGGGCCTCGTGGCTGCACGGCTCGCTGTCCTCCTCGGCCAGCCCCGTCTGGGTGTTGACGCACTGGACCAGGCGCCGCTGGACGCCGCCCCCGCAGGGGGCCGAGCACTGCGGGGTTTGGGGACCCGTGAGCGTCCACCCGGCCCGCCGGGGACCGAACCTGTGAGCGCCACGCGGGCCTGGCTGGGAGGGGCCCGTCCTGCCCCACGTGCCGCCCCGAGTCCCCGCCCCATCAGCGCGCGCGCCCACGTCCCCTCCCCATCAGCGCGCGCGCCCACGTCCCCTCCATCAGCGTGCGCGCCCACGTCCCCTCCATCAGCGTGCGCGCCCACGTCCCCTCCCCCATCAGCGCGCGCGCCCACGTCCCCTCCATCAGCGTGCGCGCCCGCGTGCCCTCCCCCATCAGCGTGCGCGTCCCCGCTCGGCGCACGCGCCCACGTGCCCGCCCCCATCAGCGTGCGCGCCCCCGCTGGGCGCACGCGCCCACGTGCCCGCCCCCATGAGCGTGCGCGTCCCCGCTCGGCGCACGCGCCCACGTGCCCGCCCCCATCAGCGTGCGCGCCCCCGCTGGGTGCACGCGCCCGGCTCACCTGGCCCCAAGGCCCCACCACCCACTGCGTGCAGGGCTGGCTGTTGCAGGGCTGCGCGCTGTGCGGTCTCCGCGCCTCCTCGCACAGGCCGGGCTCCGGGCAGGTGACCAGGCGCTGCTGCTCGCCCCCGCCACAGGCCTCGGAGCACTGCGGGGCGCGGGCGGGGTCAGGGCCCGCGCCCCCCGCACCCCCGGCCCGGCCGCCCCGGCCTCCCCGGCCCCGGCCCGCGCCTCACCTCCCGCCAGGAAGAGGTGTACCAGCTGAGGCAGGGCCGGCTGCCGCAGGGCCGGCGGGCGGGCGGCGGGGCGGGCCCCGGCTGGCAGTGGAAGGGCCGCAGCGGCCGGTGCTGCCGCGCGTCCACACACTGCACGTCCCGCACGGCGGCGCCCCCGCCGCAGCGGCGCGAGCACTGCGGGCCGAGGGGCGCGCGTGAGGCCCCCGAGGGCGGGCGGCGGGACCCCGGCCCCGGCCTCCCCGCGGGCCCCGCCCACCTTGCTCCAGTTGCCCGCGCGCCAGGCGGCGCAGGGCCGCAGGTGACAGCGCCGCGCGGGCTGGGGCCGGACGGCCAGGCCGCAGTCGCCCTCCCGGCCGGAGCTGCAGCGCACGGACCTCCAGACGGCGCCCAGGCCACACGTGGTGGAGCACTGAGGACACGGGCGGCAAGCGCGCCCCCAGCTCAGCTCCAGCGCAGGGACCGCCTCCACGGGGCGGGGCCTCGCCGGGGCCGCCCACCACGGGGCGGGGCCTCACCGGGACCGCCTCCACGGGGCGGGGCCTCGCCGGGGCCGCCCACGACGGGGCGGGGCCTCACCCAGGGCCGCCCACCACAGGGGCAGGGACTCGCCGGGGCCGCCTCCACGGGGTGGGGCCTCACCCGGGACCGCCTCCACGGGGCGGGGCCTCACGGAGACCGCCTCCGCGGGGCGGGGCCTAGCCGGGGCCGCCCACCACGGGGCGGGGCCTCACCCGGGGACCGCCCACCACAGGGGCGGGGCCTCGCTGGGACCACCCACCACGGGGCGGGGCCTCACCCGGGACCGCCCATCACAGGGGTGGGGCCTCACCCCAGACCTCCCACTGTGGGCGGGGCCTCACCCCAGACCGCCCATCACAGGGCGGGGGTCTCACCCGAGACCGCCCGTCGCAGGGGCGGGGCCTCACCTGGGACTGCCTATCGCGGGGCGGGGCCTCACCAGGACCGCCCACTGTGGGTGGGGCCTCATCCCAAGCCCACCCATCACGGGGGTGGGGCTTCGGCCCAGGAACCGCCCACTGCGGGGGGCAGGTCCTCGGCCCCCCAGTGCGCGTGCCGGTCTCCGCCCACAACGAGGGCGCCAGGTCGCGTTCCCCCTCGCGCCGCCCCTGCGCACAGGGGTCCAGCCAGGAGGGGACAGCCAGCTGAGCGCCAGGGACCCTGCAGGGGCCGTCGGAGGCTGCACCCCCCACCAGCCGTCTGGGGTGAGCCCCCTGTGCCTGGCCCACCGCTCGTGGGAGCCCCCGGCCCGCTTACCTCGCTCCAGTTCCCCACTTCCCAGCTGGTGTTCCCGGCCGCCGGCAGGTGCTCCGGGGGGCCCCCCTCAGCCAGGCTGGGGCGCAGGGGCTGGGCCTCGGGGGCACTGCTGCTGTGGGCGGGACCGTCACCCGCCGGCGTGGGCAACGGGGGGCCCTCAGGGCCGGGGGGCTCGGGGGGGCCCGAGGGTGCTGCGCTCAGGGTGGTCACCATCGGCGTGTGGTGGGGGCCGGTGGGAGCCGGCAGGAGGACCCCCGGCACCGTGGGGGTCTGCGGGTCCCGGGCAGCCAGCCCCGGGGCTGGGAGGCTGGGGGTCCCCGGCTCCAGGGCACCGTCCCTGCCCGGGGCCTCGGGCAGAGAGGCTGTGGGAGGAGCCCCCCAGGCGGTGGGCCGGGGCTCAGGGCCGCCCTGCAGAGGTGGCCCCCAGGCCTCTGTCCCCTGTGTCCACAGCTCGACTGTCCCAGGACCCAGAGAGGGGTGGGTGGCGCTTGTGGACAGAGGGGGCCGTGGGCTCTGGGGCCCCCCGAAAGCCTCCTCACTGTCCTCAGAAACCTCGTTGGTCTCCCACCGAGGCGGCAGGGGTGGGCTCAGGCTGTACCCGCCCCCCGGGTGCTCGTCCTGGTCCCCGGGGGCGGCCGGTGCCGTTGTGCCTCCAGCCGAAGCCGGGGTCCAGGGCAGGCCTGGGGTCCCCCCGGGGGCCCCCTCCTCCTCCTCGGCCCCGGGGGGCTCGGCCCCAGCAGGACTGCTCAGGGGTGGGGGCGTCCAGCCGCCTGGGCCCGCCGGGTCTGGGCCGGGGTCCTCGAAGGGCCCGTAGGACAGGTCCTCGTGGAAGTTGATGAAGTTGTAGTCGTAGTAGAAGTCGTCCACGAGCGCGGGCCCCGGCGGGCCCTCCTCCTCCTCCCAGATGGCGTTGCCCCCGCCGGCCGGCCCCGGGGACACGGGCGGGGCTGGGGGCCGGGCGGCCAGGTGCGGGGGTACGAAGTCCACCTCGTTGTACAGTTCGTGGCTGAAGGAGCCGCTGCCCGAGCCTTCGGGGCCCAGGGCGTCCACCGGCCGCGGGCAGGGCGGCAGGCGGCAGGCGGCCTCGCTGGACGGCCGCTGGGCTTCGTCGCAGGGGACGCGGGTGTCGTGGGTGCAGAGGACACTGCGCTGCTGAGACCCCGGCCCGCACGTCACCGAGCACTGCAGCGGGGGGGAGGCCAGCAGCGGCGGGCTCAGGCCCTGTCCCCCCTGCTCCGTGTCGAGCCCCCCGAGGTCTGGGGACGGGGGTGGGTCGTGCCCACGCTCACCTGAGACCAGTTCCCCACGGCCCAGGTGGCCGGACAGGCCACCTCGCGGTTGCAGGGGGTCTCGGCGGGCGGCCGGGGCAGGTGTTGGCAGGCGGGCGGCTGCAGGGCACGCTGGTCGTCCAGCCCCACGCTCCGGATGCACAGGACAGCCCGGCGGGAGACGCCCCCGGGCCCACACGAGCTGGAGCACGGATGCCACTCCCCTGCCCACCACCTGCGGGCAGCGCCGGCCTCAGCCCGGGGGACCCGGCCCCAGGGCCCTGAGCCCACAGGCCAGCCCGCTTGGCCCCTGCCACCCTCGCCCCAGGGGCCTCTGGGGGGGAGGCCCGGGTCCACACGGGACGTTGCAGGCTGGGGGTGCCCCTGGGCACTGACCGGGCGGGGCAGGGCTCCTCGCTGCACTTCCTGTCGCGGTCGTCGGGCCGGCCCAGAGGGTCGCAGTGCCGCTCGTGCACGGGCCCCAGCTGCCGCTCAGCGCAGTGCGCGCTCTGCCTCTGCGTGCCTGGGGGGCGGGGAGCCCACAGGGCTCAGCCGGGGCCTGGCACCCGGGGTCCCTACGCTCGGCTCCGAGCCCTCCCCGCGCCCCCCGGAGCCGGGGGAGCCGGGCTCGGGCCCCGTGGCCCAGGGCTGCCTTCCTGGACCTCAGCGTCTTCATCTGTGAACGCACGTGACAGAGCCGCCTCCTGGGAGCCCAGGGGCGTGCGGACGACACGCGGTCACGCGTGTGCAGGGCGAGGGCACGGGCAGCAGCTCACACGAACCCCAGGCCCGCTTCCTCCCACTGACCCTCCCGCCTGCGAGATGGATGGCTGCCCGCCTCATGTTACAGATGGGGAAACTGAGGCTCGGAGACGCAGGCTTCCTGGCGGGGGGCCCACACAGACGCCCCACGGCGCCCGCTCACCTGTGCCGCAGGTGACAGTGCACTTGGTCCAGGGCCCGTAGCGCCAGGAGAATTCGGGGGGCGGGCCCAGGCCGGGCTCCGCGGCCTCGCGGTGGATGGTGTACTCGTAGTGCACCCCGGGGTTGTTCTCCTGGAACAGCAGCTGCGGGGCGGGGCGGGGGGCCGTGAGCACGGGGAAACTGAGGCAGAAGCCCCCCTCTGCCCCCAGCCCCCGCCCAGCGTCCCAGCCTAAAGCACCAGCCAGCCGGGACTGGGGCCGCTTCCGAGACGGGGAAACTGAGGCAGAAGCCCCCCTCTGCCTCCAGCCCAGTGTCCCAGCCTAGCCGGGACTGGGGCCGCTTCCGAGACGGGGAAACTGAGGCAGAAGCCCCCCTCTGCCTCCAGCCCAGCGTCCCAGCCTAGCCGGGACTGGGGCCGCTTCCGAGACGGGGAAACTGAGGCAGAAGCCCCCCTCTGCCCCCAGCCCCCGCCCAGCGTCCCAGCCTAGCCGGGACTGGGGCCGCTTCCGAGACGGGGAAACTGAGGCAGGCACCTGGATCCACACGGGCTCGGTGGTGGGCCCGGGGGACGTGAGGTTCTCCCAGTTGCCCGTGCGGGCGTAGGTGAAGGTGGTGCCCGCCACCGGGTACTCCCCGTTCCACTGGATGGTCCAGCCGCCGTTGAGGAAGTACTTGTCCGGGTCCTCGCTCCGCAGGGCCAGGAAGTTGGCGGCCTCGCCCAGCTCCTGGATGCGGATCTCCCGGGCGCCCGCCGGGATCAGCCCCACGTCCACGTAGCCTGGGGGCCGGGGTCGCACAGGGGTCAGCGGCTGGCCACCCGCCTGAGGTTCTGAGCATCAAGAGAGGCCGGCAACGCCACGACCTGCTTGTTACAGGTGGGGAAACTGAGGCACAGGGCTAAAGCACCTTTTGCCCCGGGGGTGCTGCTGGGCTCCGCGTCAGGCTGGGGGTGGCGGTGGGGGTCTGAGCTATAACCGGCCGAGGGCGGGGGGCGGGGGACAGGAGGATAGGGCCCCCCGCCCCCCGCCGGGGGCCCCCGCCCGTACCCAGGCCCTCGGCTTCCTGGAAGGTCCCGCTCACTGTGTGACAGGTGGAGCCGTTGCCCTGGCACACGCCACAGCGGTCCTCCACGGCGCCCGAGTCGATCTCGAAGTCGCAGCCCACGCTCTGCAACACGCAGAGGGGAGGCCCCGGTGCTGGGGGCTCGGGGTTCTGCCCCCACCCCACTGCCTCCCGCTGTGCCCAGGGGGCAGCCGCGAGGGGCAGGGCTGCGTGCGGGGGCAGCCGCGGGCGGCCGGTGGGGACGGGGACACCGTGGGCAGACCACGGGGACCCAGAGAGGCCAAGAGGGACCCGGAGCGACCAGGGGTGCCCCCGGGGGCGCGTGGTGGACGCCCTGTCCCGTGGGGCACACCTTGCAGATGCCGTTGATGCAGAGGTCGCGGCTGGCCTGGCCCTGGTAGCAGGGGGTGCCGTCGACCACGGCGTCCCGCAGCTTCTCGGCGAAGGACTCGCCCGACGGCTTGCAGTGCAGCTCGCAGGGATTCACTGGGGGCCGAGCAGAGGAGCCGTGAGGGCCGGGCCAGGAGGGTGGCGGCCCCGAGGCTGGGCGGGCACGGCGGCAGGCAGGCCGCGGGGAGGACGGGAGTGGGCAGCCCGGGGGCAGGACTCACCGTCGTTGGCCACGGGCACCCACGTGTGCAGCTGGCCCTTGTAGAGCATGGCGTCGAAGTGGCTGCACTGCACGTGGCGGAAGGACGGGCGGCCGGAGGGGCAGTTCTGCAGGTTGCAGAGGCGGATGCGCTTCCTCTCGCCCACGCAGTATTTGCCCTTGTATTTGGGCCTGTGGGGCGGGGCGGGCAGGCTGAGCCAGTGCAGGAGAGTCCTACTGCGTGCCT
>PVKE010044048.1:0-13147 GCA_004027555.1 Craseonycteris thonglongyai | reverse complement strand
TAAGCAGTCTAAGTGGTGAATTTTTACCACTAATAAAGCAATAGCACCAATCTTAACAAAACCTTCCAAATAATTAAAAACAAAACAAAACAAAACTCTGAAATTCATTTTATGAGGTCATCATAAAATTAGCATTAAAATATATCAAGGACATTTTAAGTAAAGTACAAGAGAATCTCATAAACATAGACCCTAAACAAATATTAGCACATTAAATCCAGGTGATTTAACTTTTATAAAGTTAATACACATATTATGATCAAGCTGAGTTTATTGCAGAAATGAAAGTTTGATTCAACATTCGAAAATAATTAACATAATTTACCACATTTGCAAACTAAAGGAGGAAACATATGATAATCAAGAGGTTTTTTTTGAATGAGATGTCATACTTATTTAAATCACTGTAAGTAATACTTAGTATCTAGTAAGTACTCAACGTTACTGTCTCCATGGTTGTCTTCTCCCCATACCACTCACAGATCTTTAAACTCTATAGATAAGTTATGATCATGTTACTCCTCAGTCAAACTCCACATTTTCCCATTGATTATAAGAATTACAAAGTTCTTACCCTTTTATCCAAAACATTACACAATATGGCTCAATTTATATTTTCTGCTTTTATTCTCAAGATCCCACCAAGCATTTTATATACTTTGATTTGCTTTTAGTTGGAGAGAGTGTTGGAACCACTCATGAATTCACAGTAGAGATATTGATGGTAACATCATCCTTTATATATTCTATTTTCCCCCATATAAATAGTCATGTAAACAAATTATCTTGAGGTGCTGGCATGTCCTCTCCAAATATAAAAGTAGACCTATGTCATTACCAACTTTTCCTTTTCATTTTAGTTGCCAGAAATTTGAAAGTCATATTTGGTTTGTGTCTATTTGTACGTTCCTCAACCTTCTTGTGTAAGTGTTGAACTTTCATTATAATTTGCACTTTTTTTTAATCTCCTATGCACCTGGCAATTTTCCTTACAAAAACATTTTTTTAACAATATCTCTCCTATAAATGGCCTATATTCCTTACAGAATATAGTGGAACATGCATGAAAATATCAAATTCCACTCTGGGCGATCACATTTTAAATTTTCAAATATTTGTGTCTTTCTTCTTGATTTTTTTAAACCTAAATTATTGCCACCTCACTTTCACTACCCCAGCACATAAACTACTTTATTTTCTGTACTGCACTATATCCTTCCTTCAACACCATCCCAAGTATTGGCTTTCTCATGAAATTTTCCTCACTCCCACTAAGTGAATGCAACTTGTATAACATTTACCTTTAGGTAACAGAAACCCTGACTCAAACCTGTTGAACATCTCTTACTCAGCGCTCCTCCACGTGTTGGCTTTTGTTAAAACAACTGTCGCATTACCAGTCTTCACACCCAATAATGGCAACATGTAAAGGAAAGAAGAAATTCATTCTCTCTTCTGCTAGTAAGGAAACTTCACAACCATTATTAGCCAGAGTTAGGTGCATAACGATTTCTGAACTAACCACAGGAAAGAATGATGGAATTCCCATGATTGGCTTAGATGAATCAGCTTAAACGCTTCGGAGTTAAGCATGAGGTCAGTTCCCCAGGAGCCCATGATTATGTGAAGAGTGACGGATACTAAACAAAATCAAAGCTCTGTTAGGAAGGAAAATAAGGGGGAATGAATATTGGATTAACTAGTAGTATATTCTGTAATTGTGATCACCACCACCACCACCACTCCGCCCCACCAGGAATGTTCATACCATTCCTTTCATAATTCACCTTAAACTTTCTGTGTTATAGTAATCTGTATACTTATTTTATTTCTACTTCTTACCAGAATTAAAAAATTTTTTTTTTATTGTTTTTGACAGAGAGAGAGAGATACAGAGACAGAGAGAGAACTGAACTGGGGGAACTCCCCAGTTCAGCACATGGGTCCACACGGGCCAAGGCTGGGATTCAATCCTCGGTCCCCGGGGCTGCAAAGTGAGCGCCTAACCCACTGAGCCATCCCGGCTTCCCCATGAATTAAATTTTTTGAGGATAGAGATTCATCTGAGTGCCCTTCTCAGCAGCATGAAGAGAAGTTGACCATATTAGGCACTTGAGAGGTATATGTTCAATTAAATTTCTCATTTTTCTGGGAAGCCGGGATGGCTCAGCAGGTTGAGCACTCACTTTGCAGCCCCAGGGTCCAAGGATCAAGTCTGAACTCATCCCCATGCAGACCCATGTGTTGAACTGGGGTGTGCTTCCCATGTAGCAGGCCCCCAGTTCAGCCCCCAGCTCATGGGTGTGTACCTCCCAGGTGGGAGCCCCCTGGCCTGGTTCCCACCCTGCCCGCCCCTGCCCACCTGTGTGGAATGAAACCACATAGAAAACTGATGACATCCAACTGTGGAGTCTGCTCTGGGCTCTCCCCCTTCTCTGTCTTTCTCTGTCAGAACAACAACAACAAAAACAAAATAAAAAATAAAATAACTCCTTAAAAAAACAGATTTATTAAAAATAAATTTCTCATTTTTGTTCTGGACAGCAGTGGTAGAAACACTGTGCCTCTGGGTTTGTGTGCACAGCACACACTTTTACGGAACTGTACGTTTTGATGTGGCGGGGCCGTCTCCTGTTAATTACTACCCACTGGCCCATAGCTAGAAAGATGTTGCTATAACCTTGAGTGCAGTAAGTCCTATGCTTTTATTTTCCTATAGTGAAATGAATCCCTCATTCAAAGACCATACTCACTCACCTGGTTCTATTGCTGACCCGTTTGTAGAATAGCCAGCGGGGGCTAGGTGCAAACTAAGGCTAAGGAACAAAGCATTTCTCTGTGTAAAGGTGACTGGCTCACACCTGGATCAAGCTTGTGGTCTAGGCCTCATTAACACCATATTCTAATCCTGCAGAGAGCTCTCAGCCAGACCTCTAAGAGCAGCAACAACAGCAGACAGTGTGCCCTACCGTGGCCAGACACAGCCACGAGAAGCCAAGGAACATCTGGTAGACAGTAGGGTGGCTGCAAAATGTTTGAAGAAAGTAATCCCCCCAACCTAGCCAGGCCCCGGAGATACAGCATTTGGAGAAAGATGTCTCCTTACTCAAAGCTGCTTTCTTACCCCCACCCTGGCAGCAGCAGTAAAAGTTCAAATAATCTCAGTGTTTTTCTCTCTCCCTCCCACAGCATGAATACAATCTGAGCATAAGCAGACTGTTGTTTCCAGGATCTGATGAAATAGTTTATTTATTTCAGTTAGAAATCACCCTAATCAGCCTATTTGAAAAGGTATACCCTGGAATGCACAACTCTATGAAGACCACTCTGTTCCCTATCATGAAAGAAAAGATACATTGTTATGTGGAAAAGAGGCGAAACAAACAAACAAAAAATCCTAGCTGAATTCCTGAGAAGCAAATCCACCAAATTTTCAGCAAATGCTCTGACTAAAAATACTACTAATTCCATGTTAAACTTATTGGAGCATTAATGTCTACTTGGTAGAGGGAGAGAAATCATTATGTGTTCCCCAAAAGTTTTTGGGGGCTTACAAAACGGAGAAAAATCCTCTTGGATGTTCACCCATAAAGGTCATTTCTGAGAATGCCGGATTAGGGTCAAAAACATCAAATTCGGGGAGGATGTTTGGAGTTTAATTCTACACTAATCCCTTTAGCATATCTCCGTGAAGTTGAAGATGTCAGTTAACTTCAAGACAACACAATATAGGAAACCAGAGAACTAGCATAAATTCTTTCAAGGTGGCACTGTCTAACAGAACTGAGGTTACATCAGCAATTTTCTTTTTTTCTTTAGCCTCTTTGTATTATTGTATAAGTATTCTAGTTTCATTTCTAGATTTGCAAAATTCAGATTAAAGACCTACAGCAAAAAAAATTTTAAGAAAAGAAGGTGTTTGGGGGAAGGGTAATATTTATGCTTCTTCAAAAAACAAAACGAAACAATGTGCTTCCTCCTCTAGAGGTGAAATCAGGGAATCTGGATACTAGTATTTGAATGAATGAATGAATGAATGAATACACTGGTAGCATGACACTACGCAAGTTACTTAGCCTTTTTGAATCTCAGTTTCCTCATTTATAATTTGGGGTGAGCAATAGTTATTCATATATACTAATGTAAGGGGGTGAGCAATAGTTATTCATATATACTAATGTAAGGAGGCTAAGGTGGGATAACCTATGTACTGTGCTTAGCACAATGCATAATACATTGCTTTTTTTTTAGGATTTATTTTCTTGTTTTTGAAAAAGAGAGAGAGAGACAGAGAGAAGGGGGAGGGCCCAGAGCAGTCTCCATAGTTGTACATCATCAGTTTTCCACATAGTTTTGTTCCACACAGGTGGTCTGGGGCCGTGCAAGGCTGGAACTGAGCTGGGGGCCTCCACATTGGAGGCCTGCCCCAGAGAAATGGTGGCTAAATTGGGGGTTTCCCACATGGGAAGCTTGCTCGCCCCAGCAAGAAACAAACTGTGGGCCTCCCACATGGGAAGCACACCCCAGTTCAGCATATAGGTCCCCACACACTGAGGCGGGGACTCGATCTTTGGACCCCGGGGGCTGCAAAGTGAGTGCTTAACCCTCTGCACCATCCTGGGTTCCCCAGTGTTTAAAAAATTGTAATAAGCTAAGAAAAATCCATCACTATGATTATTATAATGCCTGGGCTTCCTCTTTTCATGATAACAAGCTCTGTACCTGAAAAATGAGTAAAGGGATAGAATATAGCAACTTAATACCTACTGATCACAAAGACATGTCTTGAGGATTGATCATTCTCAGTAAAATATTCCATATCAGGTAGACAATATCACATGTGTCATGGCACAAAATAAATAAATATATATAACTGCCTATAGCCACAAGGAAATACAGGTAGCCACTGTAGACAGCAAGCAGTAAATGCAGGATCTTTTTTAGTTTTTTCAAGATTTATCTTGAGAGAAGCTGAGGGGTGGGAGGCGAGGAAGGTGGCCCAGGGCAGTCTCCATAGTTGTATATCATTAGTTGTGACATGGTCTCATTCCACACAGGTGGATGTGGTGCCACGTGGGACAGGAACTGAACCAGGGGCCTCCTGCGGGAGGTGAAAATCTTTGCCACCAAGCCATCCCAGCAGTTACCAGCTGTGCTGCTTTCAGCATATGGGTTTGCACGGGCTGGGCCTGGGAATTGAACCCTGGACCTCACAACCTGTGAGGCAAGCACCCAACCCCTGAGATATTCCAGCAACCCCAGTGCAGGATCTTGATAGACTTAAATGAAAGCTGGGTTTACTGGTTAGTGGTTAGAACTGGTTCTCAATGAATCAGTGAGTGACAGGAGCCTGACTCAGGAGGAAGAACCTCCACCATCAGACACTAGCTGAATGTCTCAGTGCTTAACCTTTCAGAAGGGGACACTCAGTTGACTATGAAGCCCCATCTAGAGAACTGGACTGAAAAGGGTTCAAAGAATATTTGATTTTCAGTTTGCCCAAAGCCAACATTTGGGGAAGAATCCTAGTCTCTCTCTTTTCTCTCCTGCTCCCTTCTCTCTTTTTTTCTCTCTCTCTCTCTCTCTCTTTTTTTTTTCTTTTTAAGATTTATTTTATTGTTTTTGACAGAGGAGAGAGACCGAGAGACAGAGAAAAAGAAAGACAGAGAGAGAGGGGGAAGGCCCCAGAGCTGTCTCCATAGTTGCACATCATCAGTTTTCCAACATAGTTACATTCCACACAGGTGGGTGGTGTCCACAGAGGGTGGGAACTGGGCTGGCGGTTTCTTGCATGGTAGGCACGCCCCATCGAGCCAGGGGCTGAACTGGAGGGGCGGGGGTGGGGGGGGGGGGGGGGGCCGGGGGGAGGGAGAGCAAAAACCAACCTGGGAGCCTTCAGCATGGGAAGCACGTCCCCATTCAGCATATGGGTTCACACAGGCCAGGCCATGGCTAGAATTCTATCCTTGATCCCCAGGGCTGCAAAGCAAGCGTTTAACCCGCTGAGCCATCCCAGCTTCCCCTCCCTCTCTTTTTAATGTCTCTGCTTTATTTACTCTTGTTCCAAACCCTCTTATACACCCTACAACACACATATTTACAATGCAAATATCCATGAAAACTTCATTCATAACAGCCAAATAATTGGAAACAACTTAACTATCCACTGGTAAAAAGAGAACCAAATTATGGCTTATCCCCTGGAATTCTACTCAGCAGTAAAAAAGGGACAATATTGATGACTCTCAACACATGCAAGTGTGTGAAGTAGAAGTAGTCAAACCTAAATGACTACATACTCTATGATTTCATTTATATGAAGTTTTAGAAAAGGTAAAACTGTAGTGACAGAGAGCAGATGAGTCAGGAGAAGGGACCACAAACAGGCACAAGGAACTTGGGGAGACAGAACTGTTCTAAGTCATAGTTGTGCAGGTGGTTATACGACTGTATATAGTTAACTCATGTCATCAGGCTGTATAGTCAAATAGATGAATTTTATTGTACATAAATTATATTACACTTCGGTTAGCTGATACCAGAACACAGACCAATTAAATCAGAGACTTTGAGAGCTCTGGGCACCAATATTTTTTTAAAGCTCCCCAGAAACTATTAATATTCAGGCAGAATAAAGATTAAAACACACACACACACACACACACACACACACACACACACAAAATCCAACAAGCATATGTATTTATAACAATAAATAAATACTATTTTATAAATGCATTTAAAAAATTTTTAAAGAGTGAGCTGGGCATCTTCAGGGAAACAATCTACAAATATGAATAGTGTAATTTAGTCTGAAACTCTAACTTGAAAAAGATAATGAAAGGCTTTATTTTTTCATAGTGAATAAATGTTTCAGACTATCCATCAGAAAAGTAATTTTTCCTCTGAAAATCTGTAGAGAAAATATCCCCAGTTCTTAGAAATGAAAATATTATTAAGGATATTATCATTGTTATTGAAAATAAATATTCACTTGGGAGTATATTGTGTCTGTGCTATGGTTTATAGTTAAGAAGAAAACTGATGATTATATCATTAAGTGATCTTAAACAAATATTCTGTTGTTAACCTTGATAAACTTCTATTCTCTAATCTTTAAAATCAGCAATGAGGTATGTAGCACTTTTCCAAGAATGAGTTCGCAAACTTAATTGTCACACCTCGTATGTGTGTATGCTTCAAGCAATGTTATTCCACTGTTTCCTGCAATTTCTTCTAAAAACAATTATAAAATTACTAAACATTTTTGGTGTGTCAAATTAACCCAAAAATTAGATTTGCGTTTTCTCAAAAAAGAAATTATTTTTACATTTCTTCCTTTCACATGAAAGAAAATGTTTTGTACCTCGATGTTTGTCTGTATCAGCAGGTATTTTTAGTTTGTGTAGCAAAATCCAAGTAAGAAGTAACTACATGGCTTTAAAAATAGTTAATAATAATCGAGGTGACATCTAATAGTACGATAGTTTAGATAACCACAGTCTGAGAACAGTGGGAAATGGAGACTGACTTTTATAGTCAACATTATGCCAAGATGGAGTTTTATTCTTTTTCAACCAAAAGCCAAAGTATCATTAATAGAACAAACAACAAACCAACAAATAAAAAATTCTCATGCTTTAGCAGAGATTTTTTCTAAAATCTAACCGATCAGATTTTTTCAAGTCATGCATTAGATTAGAATTTTAACTCATGAAGATCTTATACCTACATAGATTTATGATATAATAACAAATAGCAAGAGAAAAATCTAGCATTATGGAAGTGCAGCTACCTAAGACTATAAACTTTATTCTGAACAGAGAGACTAAATATTTTCTGAAATTATTTATAACTCATGAATGTGAACAGAACCAGGTCTAAGAAAAGAGAGGATAAAGACAATACAAAGAAGAGACACAACTCTCTCATGACTTTCATGTACTTTACAGAGAATAAGAATTTGTAGTTAAAAAACCAGAACCACATCTTATTTCTACTGCTATGTGTGTAGCATGCATGGTAATTATCTGTGCATATACATATATATACATAGGCACATGTAATGGTTCGTGTAGACCATTCCAGAGTAGTATATGCTGGTCTGTTAACAAACCCTTTTTGTTGTCTTTATACAGTTAAAGAACTCCTTTGAGTACCAGAAAGAAACTTGAGTGTGCTACCTATTGTATACATCTGACCATCTATGTTTACTTCTTTGTGTCGGTCTGTCTTTGTCCTCTTTCTGTTTGTTTCAGGGGTAACTAACAAATGCTCCCTGGCTTTTTCAAACTAGAGTGATTTTCTGTGTCAGCTTTTCAGTTTTTATTGAGGGTAGATTATGCTTCCCTGTGAAACTCGTATCAAATCTATTGGGCCATTAACCCCTGTTCAGTCTGTGATGCACCACTATTAGTATGAAATAAAAATTTCTCATTAGAAGCTAACAACAACAACAAGAACAACAACAACAAAAATAACTCCCCAATAGACAGAAGTAAAAGCTTGGCATCTCTAAATTGCATGTATGACCGCAGCA
Organism: Craseonycteris thonglongyai; assembly: GCA_004027555.1. Classification (NCBI taxonomy): domain Eukaryota; kingdom Metazoa; phylum Chordata; class Mammalia; order Chiroptera; family Craseonycteridae; genus Craseonycteris; species Craseonycteris thonglongyai. Next base: position 4,608 of record PVKE010044048.1, on the reverse strand, counting down.
TTAGCAACTGCTTTCTCAGGCAATGACAGAACAGTAAACCTGAGAGGGTATCTACTCACCCACAGTAAAGTTAGGAGAAGGCTTGAAAACAACAGAATGACATAGGGTGAAAAAATGGGTTACCAATTGACTGGTTAGTGTTCAACATCAAAAGTTATGGCAATACAACCACCCCCCATTGCTCTACAAGGGAAACTCAGTGTTGCCTTAAATTTTTTGCTCTTGTTATACATTGTATTCCTAATACAACTTTACATCCAACAAAAGTATGGGAAGACTATTTACTTATGATATACAAAAATTTATATTATCTAAGGTGATACATATACTTTGATCTTGTATAGAGGATTATGGGAAATGACAGAAGGTTTTTGTTATTGTTGTTGTTTTGTATTGTATTTTTAAGTCTCCAAAGCCTGGCCCGGACATCTTCAGCCAATAGAGTGTTGATTCATCAGAAGTAGAATTAACTGACTTGACAATGAGGAGACAATTTTAGGAAGTACCCTTCAGAAATTTCTAAAACCTGGCTTTTAGAATTTTTCAATAAGCACTTCTTTACTTTATAAACTTACCGGTATATCTTTTACTATATGGTCCTAAATGGTTTTGCTCATTTAAGTTCATAGCAGTTGTCAGACTCAAATATTTTGTACTGGTCCACTTAAGAAGTATGTTATTTTAACTGACAAGAATAATTATATTTCACTTTACTTTGATTTGATGATAATGAGAGGAAAGAAATAGAATGGTCATTCTTTGACCTTGATGGAACTAGAAGGAAGCCACTGGGTCAAAGACTGATGGATTAGAACTGGAACTCATGAATATTCTCATTTCAAGAGAATAGCCCATTCACTATTTCTCTTCTGAAAAACACCATTTTATCTTATTCACTGATGAATATTTAATCAGTATAAAACAAAAATATTCTGTAATTCCAGTAAACAGAGATAACATTCTTAATATGTTTTATTTATACATATATAAGTTCTTTAATATATAAATATAATTATATTTATATAAGTATACAAACTATTGGTTCTTGGTAGCTAGTTTGAGGATGTTAATATATAAATGTTGAGCCATGCAAATGAATAAGGAACCATAACAGGGAAAATGTGATAATATTTGCTGTTCCCAACACAGTTGTCACTGCTTTGGGATGTGAACTCTATGTTCCAAGCTTGGAAAGTCAATACCTTCTCTGGTAAAATTCATCACTATGAAAAGAGAAAAATAAAGGACAAATCCAAAACAGCAGAAAACAAAAAGGTGGGCATAGGCTTAGGGGATAGTTTCTTTAGTCCAAAACTATCAATCAAGATGTTAAGCACTCATAACCCATTTCTATCAAACTCATGTGAAATTTGGCACTTCTGAGCCATGCTCCTCTCGCAATCATATGCTCCTGTTCCCTGTCAAACAGCCTTCAGCTTTGTGGGGGCGACATCTGTACCTCCAGATGTTCATGTTTTGTCAGGCCCTCCTCAGCCATTTTGATCAAGGCACATGTACACAAATTGTATCATAAATCTTTTCACACTTCACATACTGTATCAAATGAGAAAAACCAGCAAATTTACACAGAGATATATTAAGCCTAGGAAATGTAACTTGAGATTTAACACACTACTCATAAGGATGTGCTATTATCCTGAATCCCTCGATTAATATGAGCTAGCACTACTGTACAGATTTATTACGGACCATATGCTCTTTAATTATCATTGCCTCCCGAAGTTGCCACTATGCACATCTGCAGCCGATGTGGGCTGCTATTGCTCTGGCCCTGCCTCAGCAGTATCCAACAATCATTTTTCAGCTGGACACCTTGACTAAGAGTCAACCCTAACAATATCTCAGAAGAGTGGTTTTTAAAAAAATAATAAAAAGAAAGGGAAACAAACAGTGTTTTGGGGAGAGTACTAGGGATGGGGTAGAACCACTGTCAATGATGTACCTCAATTTGTCTGGTTTCATATTAGCTGAAATGATTTTTAATTATAGATTGCTAATGTTCAGCCTCCAAATGTGGCTGCTGCAAAGGGAGTTAAGAAAGTCTTCCTCTCTTGAAGCAAATGAGAATGAAGAGAGAGTGCAAACACTAACATTGTTCTCAGATCAAGATGTGCCTTGCTGATTTAAAATCTTTTGGACTGCACATTCTAGGGAGACATAATTCATGGAGACATGGATTCATCTTTTAAAGATTTACACTCCAATTTTCAATGAGGTTCTAGTTAATTAAGCATGTCTCTACATCACAAAGGAACAGTTCTTATAAACTGCTATCTCCTTTATTGAAGTTCAACATTCTTAAGGTCACACATTCCTTTCCTCCAATAGATGCAAGAGACATGTGTATCAAGACAAATGCTTCCTGAAATACTGTAGGCTTCATTTAAAGATGGCAAGCTTTAGCAGAAAGAAATCTGGCTTATGAACTGAGTAGCAGAGATAGGAAAAGTCACCCAACCTCACAGTTTTTCATTTGTGTTATGAGGGGCTTGAGCTCAAGGATCCTCAAGGTTCCTCCCATCCCTAAGTTAAAAGCATTAGTTCATTAGTATTAAATTCAAGAGATTTACAGTCCCTTATGTTTAAGCTGTACAGCCATACAGGGAGCTTGATAGATATTTTTTAGTACTATCTCAACAGAAATTAAGATCTCAAGAATCCATTCATTCACCAAATACATGACAATCAGAACCAGTTTGAGAGTCAGTCTCTTGCTTTGGAAAATTTCTTATTAATTCCTAAATATTTATTTTAAAATCTTTCAAAAGTAAGGGTTTCAACTACCTACTTACAGAAACAGGGCCCAGAATAGTCAAGAAAAATCTAGATGAAAGACAACAGAATGGCAGGACTTGCTACCAGAGTTCAAGATTTATTATAAAGCAAAGATAATCATGACAGTGAGGTTTCAGTCCAAAGACAAACAAGTAAACCAAAGAGATAAGATGGAGAGCCAAGAAACAGAACCCCCACCGCATCCCCTGATATAGTCACCTGATTTATAATAAAGGTGCCCCTGCAATCTAGTAGGAATAGGATAGTATTTTCAATAAAGGCTAAAAATGTACCTTGACCTCTACTTCATACCAAGTACAAAAATTTGAGATGGATCACCTACATGTGAAAGGTATATAATAAACTTTCTGGAAGAAAATATAGAAGAATATCTTTAAGGTCTTGAAATAGGTAAATATTTCTTAAACTGGAAAAATAAAAGTTATTTAGCAATAAGAAAAAAAGATAAATCAACTACTTTGCATGAAATTTTAAATGTCTACTCTTTGAAAGACACCATTAAAAAAAGAAAAGGCAAGTCACAAAGTGGAAAAATAATTACAATACATGTATCCAACAAGTGAGTCATATTTAGAATCTATAAAGAACTACCAATCAATAAGGAAAAAACAACCCCCAATTTCTGTAATGGAAAACAGATTTGATCAAGGATTTCACAAAAATAAAGCATATGGTCAATAAACATAAAGAGAAGTTCAAAATGCTTAGTCAGCTTAGAAACACAAATTTAAACCACAATGAAATACTACAATGCACCAAAATGCATCAAAATGGTGAAAAATAAAAATATCTACACATATAATATCAAATTTTAGTGACAATGTGGAAGTCTCACATATTTCTTATGTGAACTGGAATAGCCCCCTTAGAAACCTTTTGGCTCATCTACTAGATCTAAATGAATTTATCCTATCACCCAGCAATCCTACTCCTGGTTCTATCTGCAGTACTAGTTCTCATCCACAGTATCTCCTCATACTCAGTTGTTGTGATTGTATATAAAATTAATCATAATGCATTGATTCTAGGACAAAATTTTAAAGTTACTTTTAAAGAAAGTCGAGTAGATTAAAGTAGTACTATTTCCATTTTAAAGTTTAAAAAATGGCAATTAGGAGGTTAATGTGCCCTAGGGCATGAAGCTAGAAAAAAGTAAAGTTTTTATCATGAACTGCCTCTTTGTAGTAAAAACACACATACATGATGTGGGAATGGCTCATCGATGACAGACATGAGACAGAGAATCAAGTATTCAAGTCACAAGGTTTTATTTTCAGAGAAGGTAAAATCACTTCCATGTTACTATATTCCATCAGTCATTTTTAACTAGGAGATTGCAATCACATATTGAAATGTTGTGGTTGCATACCTTATAGATAGTACAAATTCTCAGGCATTGAAAATTACTTGGAAGGTCTTCTGACTCACAAAAGAGATGATGAAGGTCTATAAAAGCAAAAAAATACCCACAAATCTCTGAGATATAAGATCACTATGCTTTTTACAATGTTGTACAAAAGCATACAAATGAACATGTAATCACTCTGATATTGTCTGTAGCACTTTTTAGTGTTTTCTATGCTTAGTGTTTTCTTGTTAGAACTTAGATATCACTTCTTAAGAAACATACTTTGTATCACAGCCAACGAATGGGAAATTATAACCAAATGTTTATATATGACAACATCTTGACTAAACAAAATAATACCTATTTCTGAATAAAATAATTATTTTACATCAGTGAGATGTGACACATTTATTTATGCAATGTAAGCTAGTTGACTTAAAGTT
>PVKE010044047.1:0-13155 GCA_004027555.1 Craseonycteris thonglongyai | reverse complement strand
GTCTACCATTTTTATTCAGAACACATGGTTATGTTTATATCTTAAACCAGTGTTTAATTCACCATTTTGAAGTAATGTCTTTCCATTTTAGTCCTGTAATTTGTCTTCTATGTCCTCCTCAGTAGAACTTAGACACTGAGGAGAGATGAACTCTTGAGCTCTGCAAAATGTTAAACAAGATTTCATAAATTATAAGTGTTAAGGAGGTAAGAGGAAAAGTACATGTATGAGTGTACATACACACACTCTTGTGTGGATTTTCTGTTTGATCCTTTATTCAGCAAGTATAAAAATGACAAAGAAAGAATTTGTCACTGTTTAGACATTTTTTCCCTTTTAACTGTACATCAACATGCATTTCACCAGAAACTTTTTAAATGAAAAAGGCACTGTTCTAATAATGAATGAGAAATGAGATAGAGATCTGCTTTGAGAGGTGAATCTTATAAAGGCGAACTGTCAGAGCTCTAGGCCAATCTTTTGATACACTTTAAAAATACTATCCTCAAATAAAAAATACATTTCTTAGGTTTTAAAATAGTATTATAATGTTTAAGGAGAGTATTTACTTCTTTAGTGGTGTGTCTGAACAAAAGTTCTTAAAAGCTAACAAAGGAGTTAATGAATATCTTATTGAACTCTGAAAAGAGGAAGATTTTAAGCCTTAAAAAATAAAATGAGTATTCATTTATTCCCAAAGATGATGTTCTCCACTGTAAATGAGCACATTTAATTTTTAAGTATAATGCGCCTCTTCTTCCATCCCTTTCTTCACCCCTAGACTTTCGTAGGACCACCTTTTAACTCAACCCATTGATGAAGGCAAGGCCAAAGTTTGGTGTACTCTGAAAAACATTGTAAGAAATCATTTGTTGTCAATACTAAGCTACAAGTCTTGAAAACTCTGTGCCTTGTTATCAACAAAATTCCATTTTACCTGGAGAAAAATCTTTTCTGTCACACTAGTGAGATCTCATGTTCTTTCAGACCAGGTTTGAATGCATTTTTTTTTTAAGATTTATTTCATTGTTCTAGAGAAGGAGAAAGAGAGAGAGAGAGAGAGAGAGAGAGAGAGAAAGCCCAGAACAGTTTCCATAATTGTACATCATTAGTTCTGACATGGCTTCACTCAACACAGGTGAAATGGAGCCGTGCCAGGCAGGAACCAAACCAGGGGCCTCCCACATGGTAGGCAAAAACCTCCAGTGCCATGCCATTCCAGCAGTTATCAGTTGTGCCACAGTTCAGCACACGGGTTTGCATGGACTGGGGTAGACATCTAATCCCTGACCCTGTGACTATAAGAAAGGTACTCAACCACTGAGCCATCCTGGCATTCCTGAGTGCATCTTAACTAAATGATTTTAAGTAACTGTAGAGTTCAAAATGCGAAGTGAGAAGTTATTGACCTTGTACATATTGGTCAAGCCCTGTGGCTGTGTATAGCTGGAGAAAATCTAATCCTGGTTACTAAAGACATTAAAGAGTCTTTCTGCGTATAGAACTTGCACGAGTTTACCATATCTAGGGAAAGAATTCAGGGCTTCTATTTTTTCTAATGGAGAATGACTTTTACAGATTCTGCCCAATTTTGGTTGGTTCCCTGTAGCTGCTGACTATTGGCTTGCAGTTTATAATGATTAGTTAGAGACCCAGAAGCAGTTTGTGGCTGTGGAACTCAAGGAAATGCCATGGTTTGTTTATAGAATAAACATAGTATACTCTTAGCAAGACACAATCTGCCATATTGACGTAGGAGAGATCTAGTTAAAGTTAATAATGTGAATAGACAAGAAGGTATTCTGGCCCTAGCTGACCCATAAGGAAGGAAGATTCTTATTTTGCTTTGGTAATGGTTGAAGAGGCAAACTAGAATATTTGGGAGCTGACGTCGATGGTATTTGATTTATATCTGTATAGGTATATGGGACAAGATAACAGGCCCCAATTTAAAAGACTGAACACATCTAATATCTTAACTTTCTTTGTCTCTTGGTCTATCTAAAAGGATGAATCTAATAACAAAATCATTTCAGGGGAGAAAAACAAAGCAATACAAACTCCAAGGAAAACCAATCAAAATATTTTGACTTAATCCCAATCTAAACTATGTTGACCTGCCTCTTAGCCATTACTTCTTATGATCAGAAAGTGTTACCTATTGTAGAGGTCATTACATAATGTGTTGGAATGCCTCCTCAGTGAATATGTCTAATACAACTTATTCTCTAAACTCATCTGCCACATGGTATCTGTTGCTGTACTGGCAATAAGTTCCCAGGGATAGAGGATGAAAAATTCAGGGGGAATCTGGCAAAGTCTGGAAACAGAAACAGACCATCTGCCTCATGGAGAAGTTGACAAGAGACTCAGAACAGATGCAGACACCCTTTCACCATGAGGCAGATGGATAAGGAGAGCAAATAGGACCCCAAGCTGATTCTGGGAGACAAATAAGTAAAAGACCCAGGAGAAGGCTGGTTCTGATGGATACAATACAAGTTCATCATTCTAAGTTTGAAACTTTTCATAGTATGGCTTCACTCTAGTTTCTCACAAGTACCCATTACTATTCTTCCCAAACACATCTTTCCAGCCAGAATTAGCAATTTAGCATCACTCAGAGTTGCCTTGTTTTTGGCAATGCATATTTCATCCATCCTTAAAGCCTCTTTTCTTGATAAAATTTTCCCTAACACAACTCACAATAATCTCTTTTTTCCATAAATGTTATATATATATATATATATATATATTTGTTTTTTTAATTATTATTATTGTTAAATTTAATGGGGTGACATTGATTGGTAATAATTAGATAGTTTCCGGATGTACAAGTCCATATCACATCATCCATACATTGCATTATATATCCACCACCCAGAATCAGTTCCCCTTCCATCACCATATATCTGGTGTCCACTCCCACCTCCCCCTCCAATTCTCCTGCCCCCCTCATCCCCCCTCTCCAGGTAACCACCAAACTATTGAGTGTGTCCATAATGCTGGCGCCCACTCCCACAAACATATATATTTTTTATGCCTCTTACAATGTCATTATATTGTACTTAGGATAGAAATTCAAAAACTTCACTGTTGAACTGTAAGGGTTTTTCTAACTAAACCCTATTTTTCTGATTTATCCTGTGTAAACCTCGCATGGTCATGTGTCAGCTACATTCAGCCTCTTAGAGGTCTTGAACACGTTATGTTGTGTTCTGACTCACGACTTTGGTATAAGACTCTATTGACTTGAGTACCTGATTGAGAGAAGACTTCTAGAATAGTAAGATAGGGGAAGCAGAAAGAAGCTACGGATGGCTGCATCTCAGGAAAAGCGGATAGCAAATGTGACTTAAGGAGAAAAGTGGGAGGAACAACTTTAGGAGCTAGTAAGCAGAAGACATGGTGGAGAGTTGAGAATTTCTAGGAGCTGAGGGGAAAGCAGTCAGTGGAGCTTCCGCCAATTGATAATGGACTTCTTTGATCTTAATGTCAGGGATAGCATTTGTTTGGAGACAAACAGCTGGAAGCAACAGAAGACAAAGGCACAGGGAACCGTGTTGATAGTGAGGGACCTGACATACGTTTTGTTTTCTGATATTCGTGGTCAGCTGGACAGTCTGTCTCCAGCTTCCCTCTTTCAGAATTATTTTTTTTCTACAGCTGAAGAATGCCCCACATATGAATCAGAAAACACAGTCATATGTAAGAAAAAGCAGAATTAAAAAACATTTTTTAAAATGTTCAGAGACCCAATATTGTTCAGTAGAGGCTTAACCAGTGACAAGATTAGCATGCTCACATTCGTTAGACCCTTAATTCTCCTCACTTTAAAATTCTTCTTCTGTCACTGAGCCTTGTTGATATGAGTAGCTTCTACATGTAACTGCATGTACGTGTACGTGTGTGTGTGCGTGTGTGTGTGTGTGTGTGTGTAATTTGGCCATATTAGGTTCTCAAGTAATATTTGTTTTTTGTTTTTTATAACAATACACTACCAGGTTGCAGTATCCTGTGGATAGAAACAAGATTGCAATAGTATTTATACCACCTTGCACTGGTATTTCCATACTTCAACATGCCTCTACTATTTCTGTGGGACCTTGGCTCCTTCCACCTTCCCCCTACTTTAAGTGTTTCATTGGTCCTGGCAGTATTTCGTGTGTTTCTATGTGAGGACAAACTGCTGGCCACAAACACTCTTTAGTGAGGTGTGGGCTGTACCTCTGTGACATCCGCTGCCATGTTCTCTAGAGTTCTATACCTGTAGCTTGTACAAATAGCATGGAGAAAAATAAACCTAAGGTGTCCTCTACTCAGTGGCATAATCTTAATTTGCCTCAGTTCATACCCTTGCTACATACGAGGTCTGTCCAGAAAAAAATCCAGCCATTGTCAATAGAACGAGAAAGGGTTGGGTGACATCAATGTAACCTGGCAGCCAAGGAAAGTGGACTTAAATGTGCATGTGTGAACAATGAAGACTTTACTGTATTAATCAGTGGGGTGTGCAGGACATGGTTGAATGAAATGTGTACTGGGTAGCTGTAGCATTTATTCATTTATTTATTATTATTTTTTTTAAGATTAATTTTATTGATTTTTGACAGAGAGAAACAGAGACAGAGAGAGACAGAGAGAAGGGGGAGGGCCCAGAGCTGCCTCCACAGTTGGCATTAGTTTTCCGTATGTTTCACTCCACAGGTGGGCAGGGAGCTGCACCGGCAAGAACTGAACTGGGGACACACCCCCGTTCAGCATGTGGGTCCGCATGGGCCGGGGCCGGGATTCGATCCTCGGTCCCCAGGGCTTCAAAGCGAGCACTTAACCCGCTGAACCATCCCGGCTTTCCCAGCTGTAGCATTTAAAATGACTGAAGCAAGTGGAACAATGAATCTGCAACAATTTTGGATTAAGCTGGAACATTCCTCTGAGGACACTATTTGGATGATTCATATAGCTTTTGGGAATGATGCAATAAGTGCTGCACAAAATAAAAGTGTGGCATAAACACTTCAAAGATGGTCAAGAATCTGTTGAAAGTGAACCACGTTCTAAGATACCTGTAGCAAACAGAATACCTGAGAATGTGTACCATGCACAGGCTGCAATCAACAAAATTGGTGGTAACCGTCCAAGAACTTGAAGCTGATTTGGGCATTCCCAAACTACTGTGTTCGAGATTTTGACACAGCAGTTTGGCATGAAACACATCGTGGCAAAATTAATTCTGAAGCTGCTGGTGCCAGAGCAGAAGGAATATTGTGTTGCAGTTGCTAATCGCTTATTTCAAACTGCTACCAATGAACCAGGTTTCCTCAAGAATGCCATTAGTCAAGAATGACTAAGGTGTCATTGTCCTATGTACAATATGTCTTATATCTTGTGTGTTCTGCAATAAATGCCTTTTTGTTTTGTATTACATGGCTGGATAATTTCCAGACAGATCTAGTACGCATACCAGCAGAGTTCAAAGAAATAGAGGATGACTTTTTATTGGAACATATAAGATTAAGAGTTATTTGTGAGAACTCCTCAGAAGTGTGGCCAGCATATTTGCAGCTCAATTTCAGGCATTTCTATAAGGCCAAAGACTTACTTCAGGTTCCACTAATAGAACATATGTTTAAGGGAATTGTTTATAACCCCCTAGACAGCAGAATTATGGATCCATCCCATCTCTCTACTATTGACAGCCATTACGGTGGCAAAAATCACATCATATGTTAGTAACATGTTAAAGCATGAACCAAAAAAGGTGAAACAGAAAATTAAATGTAGTCTCTGACTCTATTATTTCTTGTCAAGTGATGTACAAGAATAAGGACATTTATATCACTTCTGTCAATGAAAAGAGAAAGAGCTTGGTTATATGCCACACTCTTTCATCATCTTGATTTCCCAGAATGGACTAAATCAATTGAAAGATAAACTCACTGTAGTCAGGCATATGCTGACATGTTGGCCCCTTCACAAAAGCTCATGGACAGATTTCCTCTAGACCCAAACAAACTATGTAAAGAGTCTGTTTTGATTCTTGTTAGCTTTGCACTCTCTCAGCAAGCTGCTAAGAAAATTCAAATATGGCTACTCTTTCTGAAAGAAATGGAATTCCAGGATCTTTTAGTTTATTTTTTTTTTGTTTTTTTTTTAAATATAAGAAAAAAGTTATTTTTACAGAACAGTGCTACTTTACAAAGCATTCTTGGGACGGCTTACAATTCTGACAGTTCAGCTAACTCAGCATTTAGGCTCACTGTGTGGTTTGAAAGGCGTAAACTAGTGAAAACGTTCTGTGCAAATTGACCCTTGATGCTATGATGACACTTGTCTTACTCTCTGAATCTGAGGAGCCATAGCTTGTCACCAAAATTATCCCTGGGGATTACAAACTAGAAATAGAGAGTTAATATATACTTGTTAAATGAAAGGATAAACAGAATGCCTATTGAAAAACTGAAAGGCTAGTTTGATAATTCCAAGCCTCTCCTTGCTCCTTTGAAAGCATGTTTATATGTTCCTGCCTTGGCAAAGGGAACTATTTGATAAAACTACATATGACTACTTTGTGAAACACTTTGTTTTATTCTGTCTCATTAATTCTTACAACCCTGTGAGGTAGGTGATAGCTCCCCTATCAGTAAAAATCAGGATTATAAGACTTAGGTTAAATGCATTTTTAAGAATACACAGTTGGTAAATAACAGAACAAATACTCAGAATAGATTTTCTAAACTTAAGTTTTCTTTTCCAAAATTCCACGTTTTCTAAATCAGGAGGCTAAGAAAAGTGGTAGATTATAAACTTCTGGGTCTCATCATAAGGGTTTAGCAGTATACTCTGCTCTAATTTAGGCAAAACCTTGGCTGTAAATGTTCTCCACATAATGAGCCTTTAAATGAGAGAGTAGCCACTGAAGGAAGGTTGTGTGATAAGAAATCAGATTACAACTTGTGAAATACTCCAAGTATCTATATATACAGAAACATTATTCATTAGTACTTTCATTCTATGGGGGCTTTTTACTAACCAAAGTTGTTTCGAAGTAATACTTTTCTAATCTTAAGAATAGGAAAAATGAAGCCCTGTAAGTATAGTAATACCTAATTAGAAATATCTCAATTTTGAAACAAATTATTAAAGGCTATATATCCTCTTACTTTGCATATATGATTTTAGCATAAAAATTAAGGCAATGGTTCAGAGACTCTTATTGTGGAAAATATGTAACTCTGAGGACTAGCATAGTGTAGAACAAATAAATTGTTAGAGAAGAGAGTGTGTTCTCTCAAAACCGTAGGGTATAAATAATTTTCTTAAAGCTGAACAGTAAACCAGTGATAGATCACCTGAATCCTAAGTATGGTCCTACTCTTTAACATTTCTAGGTTAAGTAACTCTTCCGGGAGATGTTATGGATTAATAATTAGAGTACTTTTTGAAATGAAAGTATCTATTTCTTCAGAAAACTTTTTAATTGCCAGACAACTTTCATTATTATTTTCTAAATATATTCATTAATGTATGTAGGAGGTCAAAATTACAGAATGTATAACATGAGGCTGTCAATAATTTTGATATATGTTACCCTTGGCATTGGAATATAAATTAATTCTTACATTTTGAATCATGGAATTTATAATATTTATAAAAAGCTTAGAAAGAAGATAATACATAAGAATTGGTAATTTTCCCATCAGTGCACACTATCCAAAACTACTTGAAAGTCAACTATTCAGAAAAAAAAAAAAAAAATCTTTTTTTTTTTCTTATATCAATTCAAAAGAATGCTGAACAATTATTCTATGCTATCTTCTGTACTACATATTAAGCCAATGTTATGACTGCCACAAGCTTCAAATTCAAGGAATGAATTATTAGCCCATAATTAAATCACCTTGATTCAATCTGCATTTGTTTTCCTCTCCACCATCCTGTATAGTCTTGCTTCACAGGCTGGATTTGAGGCTCAATGTTTTCATCCAATATTTTCCATTTCAAACTCACCTTTCCAGAGAGTAAGTCTGACTAGGGCACTGTCCTTACCGTCATGCAGCTAACTCCTTATCAGCATATCGCTCTCACTTTAGCTGTACTTCTTTCAGCAAGTCTTTTCTGATGTGCCAATCCTGGGTTAGGGGTGCCTTTTAAGGATTCACAAAATTAACTTTTTACTGGATATAATTTCTATTAGATTATCATGTCACCTGAGAACAGAGACTAAATTGTATTTATTCATATAATCCCAGCAGCTAACATGGTACCTAAAGATCATTAATAAGTAGTTGTTAAGTGAAAATATAAAGAAATAATGAAAAGTGATAGTATTTCTAAGTAAAATAGAGTACTCTGCAATTCCATCCTCCAGCAAAACATGTTCCTCTGGAACTGTGATTCTGTCAAGTAGTTTCAATCAGGGAGAAGAGAACAAAAAGAAGAGAAAGATAGCTAGCTCCACAGTTAGAAGTACACTTTAACTTCTTCCTTTTTTTGTGCCAGGTTTATCAACCCAGGCTGCCTGGAATATGAAGCATTTTCTGGTTTTATGACTTTCCTTTGATATACAGATTATTATACTGTTAATATTTTTCTTAATATTTATGGATAGTATCTTAGGAGTACAGAAGATATCTTTACAGTGTGTTAGAATGTCCTAGCAAAGAATAGATATGATTATTTGGAAATGTTAGTCTATGGATATTTTTCTAAACAATTTTTTTCTGAACTAAAATGAATCTTTTCCCCAATAGCCAATCAGAGAAAATCAAAGACTCAAACAAAATTTCAATCTTAACCTGAGAGTTTCTTCACCGAATTTCTTGGATTCCACCCTTTGTCCTTCTACCCCTTCATACTCCCAGAAGAGACATCATCTTCAATTTTGTTTTTAAAGTTTATGCACATGAAAACAGGATAGGAACAAATGTATTGACATCTGAAAATAACATAGTGTTTCTACATTCCTATAAAGAATTAGACATTTGGGGGTTTGGATTCTTCCCCTTATCCATTCTCTCAAGAGATATCTGTCTTTTTCACCCTTCACTGAAGATCTCACTCTATCTTAGGATGCAGAATCGGACAAATGTACGAATAAAAGCAGATAAGGCTGAACAGATTGAAGGACAGGAAGGATTCTTGCTAGCTAAATCATTTGTTGGGCTCTCTTTTGATATAGAAAATGCAGATGAAGGGCCACTTGGAGAGGAGTATAAGTAGTAAATCAGAGAAAGTCTGAACTTTGTAAGCAGGGTAGGAGTGGAGAGAATGTTGAGAAGCTGGTGGGGCTGGGTGCTAGAAAGATTTTCTGAGGGTACAAGTGAGAAATTGTTGGAATGAGAGATGTTGGATGAGAAATGTTGAAGGGGTTACATGTGCACATGCCCTTTTCTGAGGAGAATATTCATATCTTTCATCATACATTTAGAAGGGTCTAGTCATTCATAAATGTTAAGAAATATTAATGCGTAATATTAAATGTTCTGATTTCAGAGAACTTCTATTTGGAGTTACAGCTTATCCACAAAAGTATTGCAACACAAATGGAAAAATTTCCAGCAATATATATATATATTCTATTTGTAAGAATAGTTATTTAAAAAATTGTCTTGGATGATATATGATTGTGTGACTGAGTTGTATCATTCACTCTTTGACCTTCCTTATAGTACAGCAGTGACACAATCTTGAAAACAAAATTATTGAGTAGCTAGTATGTGATAGGCCTAAAAGTATATATGTATAAATAAGGCCATATTTACATTTATGTCCAAATGGTGATGCTTCCTAGACCTCACATGCTTTACTGATAATATCTCTAATTCTTTCCAGTAGTTTTTCCCTGTAATTAAGAAAGAAAGAAATAAACAAACAAACAAACACTTCCTGGGCTTGCCTGGAGTGTAAAATACTATTATTTTATTGACACTGCTTTTTAGAACACAGATCCCCCCCCCTCGACAATACCGCTCCCCCCCCCCACACACACACCTTTTTTCCAGAGTTTCAACTGAGACTCCTGGGTGAGAGGATTGGGATGGGTTCATTTTAAGGCACATGGTGGAAATAGAACCCATAACCCACTACTTCCCTCATCCTGGGGGACAATTTTTAATTCACTGGTCTATACTCCTTTTACAATCTAACCTCAATCCAACAGGTACTCCATCACACATGTATTTCTGTATATACATTTCTCCAAGGAGCCCTGAGTCTTTCTCCCTATGGGGGCTCCAACTCTCCTGTACTCAGCATGATTAGCCACAGATCCAAGCCACAGTGCAGACAGATGTTAGGGAGGAGTGGTCTAACTCCACTGGCCAAGAGTACTAAGCCTCAGACGCCTCATTGAACACTTCACAATAGACTTCCAAACATGATGTCATTTGTTCTTTTGCATTAATAAAAGTAGTAGATGTGTTTCGATGTTTGCCTTCTCAGTCTGTTTATAACTCATATTTAGGGAATGTATCTTTCTCATAATTTTTATCTGACTTGATTAAAATTTAATTGAAAATGCCATGTTAAATAAAATTTTTATATTCTAATGATTGTAATCAAGATCTAGGTTTTTTTTCTCTCTGTAATAAATCATTGTTTCTATTTCCAGAATTCATCTTTAAAAGAACAAATGAAAAACCTTTACTCCCTTTAATACAAGGGGGAAAGGGGAAAAGGGGGGAATGTGCAAATTTTACAAGATGGCCTAATTTAGTATTTTGATAAATTAATGCCAGCAATCTCTAATAAGAAAAAAGACCTTGATAGCATGCAAGTCTTGCCCGTTTCAGTGAATGTCTGTTGTGGGTTGTCTGGAGGGAGGGTTTACTTGGATATTTAAAATACGCAGAGGTTACAACAGGAGCAGGCCTGGATCTCAGAGGCACAGACATTTAAAGGAGCCACTAAAAGTACCTTCGACTTCTCTGCATTTTGTGGAAGAGTGGGGACTCCTGTAGGCTTTGTGTACTTACTGTTTTGTAAAACAGGGGTTGTGTCTTGACAGGTTATTCAGGAAGAATTTTTTTTTAGGCTAATATCTATAAATCAGTTGCATGTAGCTTTTGTGGGTAGTTTTAGGGGCTTCCCTGTAGATGATTCTGAAGATAAATGGGACCCCCCATTTACTCAACTAATATAAGGAAAACAGTGTGGGAGACATGCTTGTGGGCTTGGCCACCTGCCTCCATTGTGATTGGCTCCGGAGTTAAGACCTGCAGTTTTCCAGGTGAAGATGAATTCTGTAACCTGCTGGTCCCGACATCTCCTGCTGATTCTAGGTGTGAGTAGGCATCCAGGGGCAGAACAGGAGCGTAAGGAAGCACCTCAGGCCTCAGGGAGTTGTAAAGAACAGATGTGCTCTGTTTTCCTGCCCCCCACCCCAAGTTTCAGACACTTATTAATCAGTGTAAACCCCACTGTAAGGCACCAACCTATTTCATGCATTTGAAGGGGAGATAATTTATTTCCTGGTTAAGTGAAAAATTGTGCAGATGGCTTCTAGAATTTCTTTCTTCTAAGTAGCTTCATAGTGAGACTTCATGTAGAAGTCTAGACCTTCTCTCTTCAGTTTGTTGTAATCTGCATTCACTGAGTAGAGCTTGTATTGCACTTTGGATCCCAGTTTGTTCCAGGGTTCTGGGTTTTTCTTTCTGTGGCAGCAGACACCTGGATTGAGCAAGGTCAGGTGCAACACAGCGCTGCTGCAGTACTTCCTGCTCTAATAAACACAAGGAGGGGGTCAAGCTTGGAGACTTCTGGGCCTGACTGATGATTTGGGACTGGTTGCAGCAGAGGGCTCAGTTCCCCACCTGCAACACTTTCAAATCTTTCCCTTTCACTCTTTAAGAGTCTTCTTACAACCCTAGGGTTTTTTTGTTGTTTTGTTGCTATTGTTGATTAGCCAGATATTAGAAGGAGCAATAGGATGAAAATCATTGATACACTACATTATCCTTTTGAGTACAGTTGCCTTTTAAAAGTAGGTAGGCAAAAAGAGAGTAAAAAGGCATAACATAATGCAATGCATTACTGGTGGCCATTCAGTCCTCTGTGAGAGGTATTTTTAGTTAGCGTGACTTTTCAATACCCCGCCGACCAAAATGATGTCCTACACTAGTCTTAAAAAGATAATAACCATAACATACAGATCTATAGAGAAACGATGTTCTCTAACTGTATTATTAAGGTCTGTTTTAAAACATGGTGAATTTCTCCCCTGGGATTGCCAATAATGAGCTGTACAAGTATGATGTTGAATAAAGCACTTAGTCACCCTGAGTTCCTGATCTTCACACGGGAATCATTTTAACCCCACAGAGTTATTCTGAGGGTCACATGAAATACTGGTTTACAAAGTTTTACAATGCCGAGCAAGACTGGGTTGTGAGGAATACAGGCATTTTGCCATGGAGTGTTGCTATAGAGATTGAGCCCTGAAAATTAACATTCTGGGAACAGCAGGACTGCTGTACTCAATACTGAGTTTATAACTTACAATTCAAAAACTGCCACAATGTGGATTAATTATGGAATTCAGTTGTGTGTTCTTATTGTGGGGAGCTGAGTTATGGATTTCTACAATGTCAATATGACAACGTAATTTCCCAAGACAATCTTCCCAGAAGCATGCTGTGACTGATGCTTAGAAAGTAGCAGGATTAACCTTAGGTTTGTTTCATTTTCCATCTCTCTAGATCTGTGTAAATTTCAGTGACATTGGGGGGCTTGAAACTGTTCACATTATCTGTAGAAGATAAAGAAGAACATGATAAAGTCTTAACTGAGTCACCAGTGGTGACACCAAGGAGGTCACTAGGAGGCACAAAGAGAAGGTACCATATTAAAATCCTCTGTTTTCCATATTAAAGTTATCAGTGCCAGCTTCTTGGGCACACATGATAGATAGTTCATATTCCCTTAGTTTCTTTTTTTTTAAATTTTAATTATTATATTTTATTGTTAAATTGAATGGGGTGACATTGGTTGGTAACAATTAGGTAGTTTCCTGATGTACAAGTCCACATCACATCACCCATGCATCGCATCATGTGCCCACCTCCCAGAATCAGGTCCCCCTCCACCATCATATATTCGGTGCTCACTCCCACCTCCCCCCACAACTCTCCCTCCCCCCTTCTCCCCCTTCTCCAG
>PVKE010044046.1:0-13154 GCA_004027555.1 Craseonycteris thonglongyai | reverse complement strand
TTCTGAAGTTTCATTGTTGGCATACAAAAATGCAGTTGATTTTGAGACATTGATTTTGTATTCTGCGACTCTACTGTATTTGTCTATTATTTGTAATAGATTTCTGATAGAGTCTTTAGAGTTTTCTATATACAGGATCATGTCATCTGCAAAGAGTGACAGTTTAACTTCTTCTCTCCTGATTCTAATGCCTTTTATTCCTTTCTCTTGTCTGATTGCTCTGGCTAGTATTTTTATTGTTAAAACTTTTATTCTTCCCATTGCTTCAACATTTCCCACTGATTTTTGTTTGTTTGTTTACATTAAAAATATTTTTTAGAAATTCTTTAATTTTGGTTTTTGTTTACCCTGGACTCAAGATTTGTTTAGTCGTGTTTTTTTTTTTTTTTAATTTCCAAGTGGATGGTATTTTACCAAATAGATTAATACTTTTTAACTTAATTGCATTTTGATTGGAGTGTATTGTTTGTAATATTTATATTTTCTGAAATGTACTGATTTTATGTGTGTGTGTGGTTGCTTTTTATAATTCTTCCCCTGAGGTTAGAAGAAGGTGTACTGTTTGTTTTCTGCAAATAAAGTTTGATGCATATCCATAAGTTCTTATTGATTATATTATTTGTTTTCTATATTTTTACTCATTATCTCTTTGATTTGCTTGTATTAAGAGTAGGGTATTAATATTTCCTATTATTGGGGGTTCTACCTGTGTCTTCTTGCATCTGCTATAAAGACTATAAAATCAGATATAGGAATAACTACTATTGGCTACAGCAATGCAAACTAGGAATTTCTGGAGATTTGGGATAACTCACAGAATATTTATGGGCGCCATTGTGTCATTCATTTATTCATTCATTCAACAAGAAGTTATTATTCACCAATAACTTCTGTCAGGATCATTCATTTCTTGATATAAATTATAGCCATCAGAAAGTTTTAAAAATTTTCTTCGTATGTGTATTTTATAGTCTCCTAATAGGAAAGAGGAACAAACAGCAATTTGATATCTGAGATTTAGTAAAAACAAAGACTTTTTAGTGTTTGTTTTACACAGATCAGGTCAGTTTTCCGGTGCCCTGTCTGTCTGCTATATTTAGAGTGATAACTGATGCTCCAAGACCATGTTTCTGGGAACTTGAAAAGTGACCTTTTCATTTCAAACTCATTCTTTCTTTTAGGTTCCTGCTTCAGTAACTCATCTGAACTAGAAGTCACATTTATTTTTTTTACATATGCGTCTTCTTGTTGGAGGCCACATCTTATCTGAATTGGAAGTTTTACTATCTAGATATTGAGATGAACTCATTTTTAAACATATCAGTTTATGAGAAGTCCTTATGAAATAGCTGAGATATCAAATTATGTTCAGTAGATTTACTTTAGTATTGTGTCTGTTTTCACTGTATTTGAGTCATGAAATTGCTGATATTGACCAGAAATGGCAATTTCAGATGGTGCAACCTCATACTTTAGTTCTTTGAAAGTTGGCCCTGTATATGGTTTAGTTAGTGGCTTCATAATACTCAGAATAGTCAGATAACTATACTATACGTTTCTCTTCATTATGGATAAATAAACTTAGCTACAACTTGTCAGAGTTTTAAAGTTCTTTTGCACCAATAACTAAATGAATGATTTCACACTTGACTGGAAGACCTTAAAGGTTTCAGCAGTATAAATGGAAATCAACCCAGGATTGCATTATTATTTTTAAAAATATTGAATCTTGCATTTTACCTGTGATTTGGGAGTCAACAAGCTTTATCAGCATGTCTCTTTGGGTAAGTTTTAGCACCTAAAACCCACTAACATAATTTCTCATGATCTAAGATGGTCTTGAAGGCCCCTTTCCCTTTTCATATTCTTCTCTGTTCCTTCTCATTCCAATTTTTGGGAAGAATCTTCAATTCAGTTCAATCCATAGTGATTGCACATTTACTATGTGGTAGAGGCGTAGCTAAAAGCTTGAGGAATGTGAAAACGAACAAGACATGTGGCCTGACTATAAGTAGCTTTTAATCTAGTGGGAGAAGTGGGCATGTGTGGCTGTAATATTTGGCAGAATAAAGTAGCTGTGACACTGAGCCCCCGTTGGGCTTTATTCTATTGCATAGATCGAATGTCTTCTGCTACAGGTTGCAAATCCTGGTGACTGCAGCACAATATATGTTATAAATAGCTTTGTATCTTGCTGCAAATGAATTCAATGAGAGAATAGGTGGAGAGAAACATCAAAGGTGGAACATACTTTGGGCATTTGTTTATGAGATTGAACCAGGGCTGTTAATGTCTGGAAGAGGCAGCCTCTTATCCTGTATGAGACTTGGTCTCAGTGACTAAAACATTTCTGGTGAGTGTGTCAATATGCAAACTTGCATTCTGCCTGTGAGCATGTGTGTTCATGCTTAACTGATTCAACGACTACATTTTGCCCCACATATTAAACCAAATGTACTTAACAGCAATTAGAATGTTTGCTGCCTGCTGTGTGCAGATCTCCCCAGAAAACAAAACTCTCCTAAATGGCAGTATAAGTAATTCTGAAGATTAAAGCCAGTGATTTGCAGAGTGCTTGGTTTGTTTGCTTCTTGCAAATATCAAGATTAACAAAGAAATTCATTGATCTCATTTCGCCTTCTTAAAGTTTGTACATAAGCCTAAGGGAATACATCACACGTGGCTCTGTGATTCAGAAGAAGACTGGCTACTGCTTTCTTTTATAGCCAAGATGCTGATTTACTGGCATTTCTCTTGGCAAACATGTCTCAAGAAAACAAATCAGTTTATGTATAGTTTTACAGGAAATGTTCCACCCAGCCTTTCCCCAATAACAGCCTTCTCAAGCATTGGGTTGTAAAGGAAACATGGCCAATTTTTAGCTGTGGAAAGGGAAACTTGGGTCCTGACTGCATGACCGTACCCTGATTGTGTGATGTTGGGTGGCTCTCAGCTGCTCTGGGCACTCTTTCCGCAGCCATGAATACAGGGCCTTGCTCTTCAAGTCTCCTCTTTCCATTTCTAATGTGTGAATTTACTCAAGAACCAATCTTTTTTGAGTATGGATGATATGCGCTGGATTGCCAGGTGCTGGAAAATACACTGGTGATTGTGAGGCAAAAATCCGTTCCCTCAGAGCAGAAAAATCTTTTCTAAACATTTATTTTGACTTGGTCACTCTATAGTGACCAGTTGCCAATGCTGGCTGCGTTGTAGACACTTCATTTTAGAAAGCTCTCCATTTTCCATTTGCTTTGATCCAGACTTACCTGTTCCCACTCTTACCTCCCCAGCTTGGGATTCTCCTCTTGGCCAATTCTGTGACTTCAAACCAACCTCTCTTTGTTCCCTCTCCCAGGTCTTCCCCATTCCTTACTCCCCTCCCAGAACACTTATTTAACTTGCCCAAAGCTAGTCAGTGGCATATCTGGGATTCAAAGTCAGGCCTGTTCTACGTCTTTGTGTCACAAAGTGTCCATACCCCTGGCCTCCTCACCAGCTGAGAGCTTGTTACAAATCCTGCATCTTAGGCCTCACTCCACATCTACTGAATCAGAATCTGCAGTTGAACAAAACTCTCTGGTGGCTCACACGCACAGTCACGTCTGAGGGGCCCTGTCTTAGACCCAGTATACTGACGGGCCTCCCATTAACCTTTCTTCTCCTCATCTTCTGGAGCAAGTCCTGACACATTCTGGCCCCGTCCGCACCAGCCAGGTGAGGTGGGCGGTGGTCTTCCAATGGCTTGACTAGCATATCTCCTGTATTCCTGGTGGCCAGACCTACTGAGCCGATACCCCAGGGCAGAGAAACTGTCCTGCCCCAGTCTCACGCAGGCCTGAGACCTTTGCTACAGCCAACATTATTAAAAGCAGCAGTAAGAACTGTATCTATAGTAACTTTTAGCCAAGGTAAGGAGCTGTGGTGAAGGGGTTCCCAAAGATGTTGAACTATCATGCACACGCTGATACTGAGGCAAAGTGCACTGATGTCTTCCCCATTGCTGAGTAACAACTCAGTACTTTCTTCTGCCTGCAGCACACACAAGTATTTTGCATCCTACATACTGCTGTACACACAACCAGCCCACTGTCTCCCTAGTGCAAGCTGGGATCAGATGTGTCCCCAGGCTGCCCACAGGGATCTGTAAGGCCCTTCTGAAGTTCCAGAGTGCTCAGTGTGAAGTGTTTGATCAGCGTTACTGGAAGCCAGCAGAAGTCCCGCTGGAGAGATGCCCTCCAACACTTACCTTGACACATCTACAGATTTCTCCTGCTGACATATAACATGGCTATATGGGGCTATTTATGTATCCAGAAAACATCTGCTATTCTACCGCTAGCAAGCCCCGTCCTTTTGCCAGTATTTTGTATCTTCTGCGATTTCCTGCTGTCCCTACCATGTTCCCCTGGATCCAGAGACGGCACGTGAAGGGAGAATTTGGGGATCCTGCAGTGCCCTAGGAATGGTGGACAGAGAAGGAAGACTGCAACCAGGCTCGTGCTTCAGGCAGACTCCACATTCATCAGGTCAGATGAAGCAGCTAGGGGCACCTTACCTGGGCCTGGGGTCGGGCTCATACCTGACCTTTGAAGCCAGGCTAGCTACCACACTCTCATATATTGGCTGGCCCAAATATTGAGCTCGATATTGTGAAAACCAAATGCAAACTCTTGGTTTAATATGCTAATTCTAACACCTCACACACACATTTATGATCTGCCTCTCTGGATTCCTGGCATTTTGAATCTTGGGGCTCCTACTGTTTGTTTGTTTGTTTGTTTGTTTGTTTTTCTTTGCCTACTCTGCGTGCCTTGGATGAAGCCTCTGGCTCCAGCTAGTCCTCCCAGGACTTGATGTCTTCCATCAATGTCCACCCAGCCCTAACCCAGCCCACCTTCTGTGATGTGCTCGTGTGGGGTGAAATTTCCAATATAACAACATCATTTTACCAAATAACCACATTCCTATAAATACTCCATTGGGCCACTGCAAAGTAGATCATTTTATAGAGTATCACAGACATTGTGTTACATGGTTTTCATTAGAACCATTTGCAGTTACTCGTTAAAGCAATTTTTTAAACACACATACAGAGACACAGAGTCAGGGAGTGAAATGTCTGAGGAAGGAAAGCGATGTGCCAGGACACTCATTTGGAAAAGCCATTAGTTTGAATGCTAGACCTTAACTTGCTTCCTGCCTGCAATCAGCCCCGCTGGCAGAACAGAGAACTAGATTTTTCAAGGATGTAGGAGCACAGGTCCAGAGGGACTCATTGGCTGGGCTGATAACAAGTAAAGATTCCTCGTTTTAAACCTACTTTCCCACTCCTTCCTTTCCCTCTGTTCTCGGGCTTTTAGAACTGGTCTCAATTCACTGCCTCTACCATTCCTTCCAAGTTGTAGAAAACGCTATACTGAAATTTACAGATATCTCTTATGATTTTCTAACTGCCATATCTAATCGGTTTTTAAAAGATTTATTTTGTTATTTAAGAGAAGGAAAGAGAGAGAGAGAGAGAGAGAGAGAGACAGACAGACAGACAGACAGACAGACAGACAGAAGGGGCAAGAACCTAGAACAGTCTCCATAGTTGTACATCATTAGTTGTGTTGTGAAATGCTTTCATTTCAACAGGCGGATATGGGGTCATATTGTTGCAGGAAGCGACACTGTTTGGAGAATATCAGATGCTCAGACAACTCTTTAGATAGAGGAAGGAGATTTTATTAGCCAGCGGAGCATGCAGGGCTAGCAGCACCCAACACACACTGCCGGTGGTAAAGCTTCTTACAGGTTTTATACATTGTTAGTGTCCATGTGACCTCTTTGTCTAAGATCCTACTCAAGGTGGGGAGGAGGAATCCCGGTAGGAATGTAGTTTTTGGATAAACCTTCTTAGAGGCTTCCTGATAAATCCTGTGGCAGAAGGCCAGTCATTGGTTTACAGGGTGTAGTTAATCTGCCTCAGGAGTGAACAATTGTAAAATTCTTCCCTTCTCATTAGTGAAAATCTCCAGGTGGCCCTTTTCTTTTGTTATCTTAAAATTCTTCCTCTCTCAACGTGGGGCATGAACCAACGAGGGGTGGGAGGGGGTGGGGGGAATGGGCCCTCCCACATGGGAGGAGAGAGCCTTCACCACCATCCCAGTAGTTACCAATTGCACCGCAGTTCAGCATATGGGTTTGCACGGGCCAGGCTTGGGAATCGAACCCCAGACCTCCTGAGTGCAAGGCAGTCACTCAACTGCTGAGCTATCCTGGCATTCCCTCTAATATAGCTTTAAAGTCTTTTCTTAATTTAAAGAAAATATACAAATAACAGTTGAATGTATTAGTTATGAATTATGTAGATGTGTATAGAAAGCTGAAAGTCCTCTCTGCAAACCCCAGCCCCTAACCCCACTCTTTTCAACCATGATAGCCCATCAGCTGCTTTGTGTGCAGCTGTCGAACATTGTCTTCTGTGTGGACATGCTTGGCATGCTCATTTTTTATTTTGAAGGATGCAGCTAACTACTTCTCAAAGAACTTTGCCTGTTTATTCAACCAACAATACATGAGAATGTTTTTCCTCACACTTGACAGCCCTGTACAGAATCAGTTTTCAATTTGTTTTGTCAACCTGAAAAATAAAAACTTTATGTTTATATGCTCATGAATGCATTTCTTTGATTATTGTAGAGATTGTTCATAGTTTTGTATATTTAATATTTTTGTTTCTTTTGATTTCTGAGAAAGATGTGTTAATATCTCTCACTGTGATTGTGAAATTTGTCCTTCTTGGATTTTCAATACATTTGTTTTGCATATTTTCAAACTTGCTGTTAGGTGCATACATTCATGGTTATTTAACTGTCCTAAGTCATACCAGTAAGAAAACATTCCTTCGAGCCTGGATCACTTCATGCCTCCTAAAACTGCTTTAGTCATTCTCTGATTGGTCTTCCTTCTTTCCTTGCCTCCTCTTTTTAGAACTTCTTCCTTATTGCCTTCAGGGTATCTTTAAAAAATGTAGATTCAGTTCTAGATGGAAATTAGCATAAGGATATTGATGAAGGGTGTGAGGCCTAAAAGAACAGTGGTGGAAACCCAGAATTCTAATCCCCAGGGAAAGGGGTAGAGCAACTTTTCCTATTCGGCCACCATTGTATTGCATAGTCCACTAGCCTTTGGTATAAGTACAGCTGCCTGTGTTTGATGTTTTTGTTGATGATTTCTAGATGGGCACTCACAAATTATGTAGGTTTGCCTTAAATGGGTACGGTCAGGTTAGGGTGAGGCCCCCTAATGCCTGAGATCACTGGGAAATTGAGGAACCAGGTCTGTCAAGTTGCCTGCTTCTGGTCCATCAGCTTCTCCTAAATTTAATTTTGGGAACCCCATTCCATTTGGGGCTTGCCTACAAGATAAGATACTTTGTCCATAGTTCTGATGACTTGAACTACAAACACGTTATTTTCTGCCAGTACTGCAGTGAGCATTATGTGGTCAAGGAAGTACTTTTTATTCTGGTCTTTATTCAGGATGGGATAGAGTGGACCTATCAAAGATCCACTGTGAGAACTAGTGGGGGGGCCAGGGCTTTGGGACCTAGGAGAGGAATTGTGGTACCAGCGGCAATCGTGAGCACTCTAGGAAGGTGTCTCCAGTATCCAGGTTGCCAGGGCCAATTGGGGCAGAATCTCTGGGTCCCTGTGAGGAGCAGATGAACAGACATGGTGAGGAGCTAGGGCTCAGATCCTGCCGCGTGAGCCAGAGAGGACGTTGACAACCACGTCCCTTTTCTGCAGCCTGAAACTCTGTCTCTGAGGCCAAATCTTGGCCTGACTTGAAGGATGCCGTTCTTTCATTTACACGCATGCCATGTGTTGTCATGTCCCTTCCCTGTTCAGGAACCGTGGACATTGTGGCTTTTCCTGCTACTGGAGGATGGAGTCTGAATTTATAAACTGCTGCCAGAGTACCTGCGTTTTCTTCCCTCCAGTCACTCCCCAACACACCTATTTCTGTTTCTTGGTGGTGCACGATATATTTTCTCTTCTGTGTTTTTGCACATGCTATTTATTTCATTTTGCTTAAAGTGTTCTTTCCTTGTTCTCCTCTTTTCTTTCACAGGCCCTCACCTGGAAAGTACATACTCCTGCTTCATGACCCACATCAAATATTATCTCCTCTGCAAAATCTTTGTGGGGCGGGTCCCATCTACCTCATTGCAGGCAAAAATAAGTTCCCACAGCATCCCAAACATACCTCCCCTGTGTTATTTCTCATTCTATAATCATCATTATGATTTACCCATCTTTGGTAAGCTTTTGCAGGGTAATAGTGAGGATTTTAAAAAGCTCTTATCTTCAATACTTTGCTGGTCCATAATTGACATTCATTGTATGCAAATGTCACAGTTAAGCTGTTTCCAGGTGATATAGATACACCTACCCTTCAGTGTGTTAAAAATAGAGGAACAAGTTTTATAGATGTATACAAGATCCAACGTCAAAGTCAAGGGACTGGGCTGCCTCCCGTCTGTCATAAGCATGGAGACATATTTGTACTGCTCAGTTTTCTAGGAGTGTTCTCTGTTCTGGCTCTTACTAGTCACCATTCTGAGCAAGGTGAGCTGCTTCCCCAGTGATCTGATGGGGCATCTTCAAAACAGACACAAAAGATACCCTGGGAGGGGACTCCGTCTTCCTGTGATTGTAGGCTCTTCATGAAATCCTTAGACTTCTATAATTGTATGCGCCATACAACTCCTTTATGCTACAAATGACTAGAATTTCTTTCTTATTTATTAATGTAGTTACAAGTATTTATTGAGTACAACTTACGTGCTAGAGAACTATCAGCCAAAGAGATGTGGTCCCTAACCTCATGGAACCTATGACTAGTTATGAGAAGGGTAAGTGTTGAGGCTACAGACCCACGGAAAGATTTATTATTATCATACTGCCTCATGTATCTACCTACTACTATTTCTGTCTCTTCCTCACAAGCCCAAGATGAGAGGAGTTGACTCAACATGGAGGTCTCCAAGTTAGCATGGATCTTACCTGTGGATTAAAAAAATTAAAACATTATCTGGAGGAATGGTGAAAAAAATGAAAACTATGTGTTATTAACATATCTGAGGAAGGTATAAGTGACAGGCAGAATTCTACATGACATTGAGAAAACAATGAAAATAGGATTTAAAGAGGATCAACATTTCTTTTTTTGCCATTCTACTCCAGAGTGGAAGTATGTCCTAGAGTTAGGAATCGGTCACAAAGTTTAGGTAGTTTTATAAATAGGTATTAATAAATGAGACTGGATTCCTGGCAAGCTCAGTGGGATGGTTCGGTTTCTTTATAAAATGCCCAGGCTTGGGCTCACATTCTGTTCAATATTTATGATCATTGTTAATGTCTGTTTCCATAACCTTAAGGAATTGGTAAATCGCAGGAGCAAACTCAGTTTTTAAGGAAAATTATGATCATTTTATGTTTAAGTTTCTCACACCTTTCAAAACTATGTTGACTGACAGGGGAAGGCCTACAGTTGGGAGTGATTTTGATTTTGTGTTTATTATACAAGGTCATTGTGGAATAGCTTTTGGGTAGAGAAAAAAGTTGGAGGTCCGTTTTAGTGGTAGATATGTTTGTTTTCATGAGGTTGGTCCAGGCCATTTGTTTCCCACATCTGCATTTGAAAAGGTAGTTGTGATTTTGGTTTGGACTTAGAATTCTGTTTCTGATTGTGGCAACAGAGGGCATATTGAGGGATGACTTCCGGTGTCTCTTATTCATGCCAATTGATGTCAAGCCCAAGTGAAAATCCAAGAGCTTGTAGTCGAGCATTGCAGTTCCCTTTAATTTTGCAATATGGTTTTGTCATCTATGTATTAATCTAAACTGGTATGTTGTTCTATTCTGTTTGCTCACTATAAAAAATAAGAACAGAGAATGTATAAAGGAGCGAAAAACATATTTACAATTTTACCAGTTAGAGGCCAAAAGACACATTATTATTGTTTTAATTTGAAATTCTTATTACTAGTGAGAGTTCACCTATTTTCATGTTTGTTATTGTTTTCTTTTGTTCTCTGAACTGTGTGTTTGTATTTTTCTTTATCTCATTGTGTTGTTGGGTTTTCATTAGCTTTTACTCTTGTAATTGATGTAAAATGTTTTTGTTTGTTTGTTTGTTTGTTTTTTCAGTTTGCTGTTGTTTTTAAATTTTATTATTTTTGTGATCAGAGATTTGCAATTATCAAACTATTGAAGATTCTTCAATATCCAGAGTATTATGACTATTCACTTATATTTTAATTTTTCTTTGTATTTGGCATTCTAAATTTAACTGTTTTATCTATGAGGGAGAACCAAAAATACTGGAATTTATTTATAAAAAATTGTGTATTTATTCTTGCATGTTAAACTTTAGTCACCTTTGAACTACTCTCCATTTAATGCAATACACCTATCGAGATGCTTTCTCCACTGCTCACAACAATTTTTTGAACTTGTTGATTTTGATACCTTTTAGTGCTTCTGCCACTTTTTTGTTTCACTTCTTCGACATTGGCAAAATGTTTCTCTTTGGAGACTTGTTTCATCTGGGGACATAAAAACAAGTCACTTGGGGCAAGATCAGGTGAATAGGGAGGGTGGGGCATCGGGGTAATGCTATTTTTTTAAATCAAAAACTGCTGAACACTCAGTATGGTGTGAGCAGGTAAGTTGTCATGCCGCACGTTGTTCGTGTAAATAACTCATCATGAAATGGGCAAACACATCGAAAAAATCTCCCAAAAATATTCACTGAAGCCTCTCAGAGCCTTTCACACCACTAGCTGGTACACTGATGTAGGTGGGTTCCTAGAACACAAACCTAGTGGGGGAAGCCTTTACTACGAGGGGCTGCCTTACAGAAGGTAATTGCAGTTTTGGGGGGGGGGGTCCCTTCTCATACCAAAAATTTATTTTGAAGTGTGTTTAGAGGAAGGTCTCTTGCTATTTTGCCCAATAGAGAGACAATATAGTCCCAACACCATTTGTTAAGGGATTCTTTCTTTACTCTTTGGTCTGTGACACTTTCTTGGCATAAATTCTCTAATACCAGGTTTGTTCCTGGGCTTTGGTTCTGTTGCCTTTGTAAATCAGCTTGTTCCTGATTAAATTATACTAGCTTATATTGGATTTGAACATCAGATATGTCTCTAGGGTTCTTTTAAACCCTTTCCCTTCAACAGTTTTGTTATTCTTACCTGTTCTTTCGGGTCAATGTTGAAATCATATGTCAAGTATTAAATTTATTTCCATAGAAATCTTTTTTAAAGTAACATTTATAGTATTTTATGTTGTAAAAGTTGTACATGTTTGGTATAGAACCCTGGAGACTTCATTGAAATAAAAAGGAATAAAAAGAAGCCACCAAAAAGCTTTCCAGGGGAAGCCGGGATGGCTCAGTGGGTTAAGTGCTCACTTTGCAGCCTTGGGGACCGAGGATCGAATCCCCGCCCCGGCCCGTGTGGACCCATATGCTGAACTGGGGAGCGCCCCCAGTTCAGTTCTCACAGGGGCGAGACCCCAGCCCAGTTCCTGCCCTGTGCAGCCCCGCGCCCACCTGTAGAACGAAACTGTGTGGAAAAGTCGATGATGTGCAACTATGGAGACTGTTCTGGGCTCTCCCCCTTCTCTCTGACTCTGTACCTCTCTCTCTCTCTCTCTGTCAAAAACAATAAAAATAAATCTTTAAAAAAGCTTTCCACTCTGACCCTCCTTGATAAATAAATCGTTTCTCTTTTTCAGAGGCCTTAAGACAAAGGGCCTTGGAGTCAGATAGATGTGAGTTTAAAGTCTAGCTCTGCTTACTACTCACTTGCCCTTGAGCAAGTGAGTCTGAGCCTCTGTTTTCTCAACTGCCAGATGGGGTACCTACATTACCGGCTCATCGTGCAAAGTAAGTGATAATGTATACATTGTCAAGTTCTCAGCCTCGTGAGCTGCTGCTGGGGCTGGGCTCGTGCGTGCTACACATCCCACGGGGGTGCTCTATTCACCACTCACCTCTGCCCTCTTGAGGCTCATGCTTAGAGCTGGCACAAGCGTGTCACCTTGTTCTCCTGGTCAAAGCATGTGGCTGAACCCAGATCCAAGGGGTGGGGAAATAGACTTCACCTCTCTAGTAAGAAAAACTTGAAAGCCACACAATGAAAGATGTGCATATGGAGGTGGGTAACCCCCCAAAACAGAATTATCTTCCTGTGGGCTGGGCCCTTGTAGCACAGGCTTCTGCACAAGTGCTAGGAACCCATCTGCATCGGTGTACCAGCTGGCGTTGTGTGAGAGGCTGTGTTTGGTTTCAGTGACTGGGGAGTGGGGGACACTCTTTCAAGCTACTTGTCCATTTCATGATGGGTGGTTTACGTGCAATGTGCATCATGACAAGGCACCTGCCCACACAGCGCTGAGTGTTCAGCAGTTTTGGACCATAAACAGCATGGCCCCCATGCCCCACCCTCCCTATTCACCTGATCTCACTCCAATCAACATTTTTTTTGTTTGTTTCCCTGCAGGAAAGAAGTCCTCAAAGGGAAATGTTTTGTCTATGTGGAAGAAGTGAAACAAAAAATGGCAGAAGCACTAAAAGGCATCAAAATTGATGAGTTCAAAAACTATTTTGAGCCGTGGAAAAAGCATTTCAATAGTTGTATTGCATCAAACAGAGGATACTTTGAAAGCGACTGAAGTTTAACCATATAAGAATAAATACACAATTTTTCATAAACAAATTCTGGGCTTTGGGGTTCCCCCCTACCCTCATACATGGAGAGGAAGGATTGAGACATTAGTATATTCTGCCACACAGTGCAAGGAGGGTCTGCTGAATCAGAGCCCCATCCAGGGAGGGGGAAGGCATTTTCAGTTTGAGTACGAGGTCAGGCTAGGCATCCGTCAAACTGGGGCTGGTACAGTGGTACCTCGGTTCACGAACTTAATTCGTGAACTGACTCTGGTCGCGAACCGAATTGGTCGTGAACCGAGGCACAGTTTCCCATAGGGTTCAATGTAAATCCGGTTAATCCGTTCTGACCTTTTTTTTCGGTTTTTGAAGCACAAAAAATATGAAACAAATTACAATACACATTAGTACAGTATAGTAATGTA
>PVKE010044045.1:0-13155 GCA_004027555.1 Craseonycteris thonglongyai | reverse complement strand
ATCTATCTATCTATCTATCTATCTATCTATCTATCTATCTATCTATCTATCTATCTATCTTCTAGTTATAAGGGATCAAAAAGGTTTTACAGAGATTGTCACAAAGCAGAAAGAGGCATTTTAGTGGGTTAGCAGCCTGAAAACAGACAATAACTCGAAAAATGCTTAGTAACCTTTGATAAGATTGGTCAACTAAAAAAAACAACAACAAAGGAAATATGCTGATGCTTTGGATTCGAAAGGAATACTGTAATAAAATAAATATGGTCACAAAACAATGTCCCTAGATCAACCTTCTGAAATATTCATCTACTGAGCCTAGGTTTGCTTCGAAATTGTCTCTTCCAAAATGTCTGCAGCAACATATCTAATTTTCTCTGTATTCTTCAAATTAATTATATGATCCTAATTAAGATAATCCTCTAATTTATTGGATTAGAAATCGAGAGCGATTGCTAAAGAATTTATAAACATGCTATACTACTGAATAGTATTAAATATATGAGAAACTTTATATAAGTTATACAAACATTAAAGAGTTTCATATTATATCTGTTTCTATGTAATCTGGGTGTTTGTCAGGAAAATTACCTGTTGTTATGTCTGTAACTCCAATGTTGGTGCACAACACTATGCTCTGGTTAAAATTAGCTTGTTCCTACATATGTCTTTGCAAGTACAATGTACTTCCAGGGAATTTAGAATTTCTACAGGTTTTGCATTGCCCAACTCCAAGCTATTGCGCTATCTATTCAGTTTATGGGGAGTTTCACGTTCATCTAGTGCTGATATCATCTATGTTCTGTTATTTCCACACTCACAAATACCAGCTAGCACCATTGTGTGTGTTGCAGCCTTTGCTAAAGTTTTTGAGAGATGTTAGAAGTTTCATAATGTTTGTTTTAATTCTAAAGAGTTGGGCTTTCCTGATATAAGATACATAGAGATAAAATAAAGAAAACAATTTTGTTTCTGGATTCAACTTTGGGGACACCTTGAAAGTTAGTGGATTCTTCAAAATAATATTTAGTGACATACTGAGAAATCTTTAAAAGAAACAGAATGAGAAATAATTGTAATTTTGGTTATCTTATTATTTTGGTTTTTATATGGTAGTTTATATAATAGCACTGATACAAAATACTGATGATTATCTGTTTTTCTATATGTACATTCTTTTTTTTTAGGGCTAGTGAGTGAGTAACATTACCAGATTTCATCATCTACAAAGTGATTTTGTTTCAGTTTCATATATGTTGACATTGTTTTCTAAATAGTGGGTTTTTGTTGTTGTTGTTGTTGTTGTTGTTACTTGACTTGAATAAATCCCACAAATCACTGGTGATGGATGAGAAACCTTTTCTAAGCAGTCAGAATGAAACAAAATTGTTTTCTCATCCCATGAATGTCACCCAAATATTATTTTAATAAAGTTCTAGAGGAAAAATATATTTAAAAAGGATATTCTGGTTCTTTTGGAAGGATGGGGGCTGGGGAGTAAAATGGCATAATTTCCTATTGTTTCATATGTGTAGCAAATCAATTATAGATTCTGGTCATGGTGCATAAGTGTAAATATTGTTCTTTCACATAGCTAAATTCCATTACTCAAATTATTTTCTGATCTATAAATTGATTTCAAGTTACAATCTCATGAACTTTTCCTACTAACCATCATCTGTGCGTATTAATGCAAGGGATGTAGCATGCTTGTGTTAAACTGGCACCGCATGAAGCGTGAATTTTATGATATATTTTAAACTCCATGCTCATGAATTGTTTTCTTCTGAGTGGGTGTATCACAGCTATATAAAGACACATTATGTTTCAAGGTCTGTCTCAATTTAAAATATATATATTTATTTACAGAGTATAAATAAGATACAAAATGAGGAAAATTAAATTTGAAGAACTCAATATTTCAAAAGCTTTGAACATAATTCTAAAAATTAGTTTGAATAGAGACTAATCAGTGGAACAAAGATTAAAGAAAACGATCAGCTTGATTCTAGTGAAAAAGTATTAATGTGGAGGAAAAATGTGACCAAGTAAGGAAGAAGAAACAACCAAGCACTGTCAGGTAGATAGTTTTGAGTGAGCCTTTTATGTTCCTAGGGATGTCAGTGCTTCTTAAATTTAATGCTGCATGATAACTTTGTGTTTAGATAAATTACTTGCTAATCAATTATTAACCAAGTGACTAATTTGATATTTGAATGAACTAATCCAATACTTCATCAAATTTTATTTTTTAAATCCCAGAAATTTAACATGTTGTACATTTATACCAAATTCTCACTTTTGCTTGTATAAAATGTCATATACCATAAAATTGAGAGTAGTATACACTATGTATGCTTTTATTATATATCAATCAACTAGAAGAAGAGCACTAAAGAATAAATTATGTGTAGTGGCTTTCCTAAAGTAATGCAAAACCTAGATAATTCCTGGTTCTTTAAATCCTGGAATATCTTGCTTGGTTATGTGCTTGGGGATTTTACATTGGCCGACATCAAAAGGCTTTACTTAAACTTGCTTTATGTGATCTATGGCCTGGCTTAGCAAACACCTCAAAAGTTTGAATTTTCTGATATAATCATTTACTAAGTCCAGTAGACTCTCCATTAACCAGCACCCGTGGAAATTGGTAGATGCCCAATAAATGTAAGTAAACTCTATTAACTGGAATTCAAATAACCGGCACTCTCAAGCAGCAGGCAAATTTGCCAGTTGCTTGAGAATGCTGGTTGCTTGAGTTCCAGTTAACAGATAGTTTACTGTATTATATACTCTATTGGAACACAAAGCCATCTAGTTTGTTCTCTGATACTTACATCTTCAAATCCCCAATTTTATATGAGTAAAATACTGTTAACACCAAAACAATACAGAAGAAAGAAATACAGAATTTCTTGAAGACACTTTCAAGAATCCTCTGATTTGGATGTGTCCATACTGTGTTATAGTCCAATTAGTACCCTTGTTTCTAGAATGCCTATAAGTCCATATTTTTTTATTTTTCTAACAGAAAAAACTACATTGAGGACAAATTTCTTTCAACTGACCATTAAATAACCTGGAAAGATAAAATTACAAAAACAAAAAAAATACATACTATAAAAATAAAAATGCAAAAAGTAATAGAGTGGTGCCTCTCCCCAGGATTAGCAAAGCAAGAATTGAGAGCATGATTCTAAAATAATTCCTGCTTATTCTGAGGGCTGCTTAAAAGCATTTTAGATTCACAAAGTGTTTGTTTATAATCACAGCGATCTCAAATGTTTATATAATATTCCATGGATGTTCATATAAATGTGCACATGAACTATCAATAAATGCCTAGCCTTAAGGACTATATTTTTGTGTCAGAAACCACCCACACATACTTAACCATCTTAGGCTATTTTGCATAGGAAAGATCATACCTTGATTGTGTAGGGAAAATCACATTTCCAGTTCTTTAATAAAATAGTCTTATTGAATCCATTTCTGAGTAGGTAAAGAACCTCGCCCCCCATTGCTCCCCTCCAGATGCTTTCCAAAGCTCAGATATTATTCATTACATCTGTTTTTTTTCCCCTCTGTTTCTTTGCAACTCTTCTCTCTATGGGATTATGTTCTCCCCCCTCTTTAGTTTATGCCTAGAACGTGGTTCTTCAACTACTAAAAGTGAACATGGAGTATTAGAGCTTATTATACACAAATGATCATATTTTTAAAAAGTAGTTTAGATATTTTTGGTATCACAATGTCATTTTTCCTATAAATTTCTCAAATTTGTCTTTCTTTTTAATTGAGATCATGTCACTTTTCCTGAAAATAAAGTTCACAGGACATATACTACAAATTTTATAAAAACAAATGCTATCAGAAAACACCACATTCTACTATGAAAATATTGGGATCTTGTGTGCAACCATACCATGTGAAATACTCAACTATTAGTGAAATTTTAATTTAAACTCCTGAAAGCATTTGACCCATTTACTTAACTAATTCATTCAGAAAACATTTAATGAGAACTCTAATAAACACGGGTGATAAAAGGATTAAGAATTATTTCTGACATGGAGGAGGTGGATGCTTTGATAATTCATGTTAAAAATCTATGTTTTCTGTTTCAGTGAATAGTCTGTGTGGCATGTACGGGTGTGAATGAGCATTTCTGTATGTAGAGCTCTAAACTATAGACAGATATAAGCTTCTGTGTCAGACCTGGTTATAAGTTCAGCTATGCCATGACTAGTTTTATGATTTTGAGAGAGTTGGATAACCCTCAAAGTTCAATTTCTTCATTTGTAAAATATAGACAATAGTGCCACCCTTAGTACCCACCACTGGAAATATAAGCCACTTCCTATGGCTTTCTTATTTATAGATCCCAAATATTTGACAATGTTGGTGTCAATATGTATAAAATATTTCAAAATGTATTAGTTAATATCTGGCTTCTTCTTAGAATGTACAAAGAAAGAAGGAATATTACTTCTACCCTACTAATAAGAAAAAGATAAAGCAATAACTTTTCTTACACCTATCAGGTTGATAAATTTGTATGGCAACCAAATAGCCTGAAATCTAAAGAAAGACAGGCGCTTCCAAGAAAATATGGGTCTCAAACACTGTCTCACTGGGACGACAGCAGAGGAGGAAAATGGGGCAGGTAAGGAGAATTTAGCTAAAAATTCAAATGTATTGCTAAAGTGTAGGCTAACATGAGAACAGAAAATCCCTGAAATCTGAACACAGAAGGGAGTCTACATCCACTCAAATGCTCTTCTCCAAAAATTTCCACCAGGTCTCATGAGAGAGAATGGAAACAGAAAAAGAGGACTGGAGAAAGCCTACCTCCCTGTGCAGAGGAGAGACAAGAGGGCTATCACTGTAAGGAAAAGGCAGAAACCCTTTCCAGTTCCTTCTTTCCTATGAAACAAGATCCTAAAGTTGTGAGAATGATAGCCTCTATCACTTTGAGTATAGGTGTAGACCCAATGTGACTTGGAAAGGAGAAGGGAAGAATCCCTACACTCCTGAGTCAAGAAACCTTAGGAGGCACAGATCATTAGAGGTCTTCTAGCACTGAGGGCAGGCAGAGTATCTGAGAAAACCTCCATCCAGGGACAAAGGGATTGATACAGTATGAAGACAAGAGAGAATCCTCTTGTCCTATACCACACAGCTAGCAAACACAGAGTAACAATAGTAGTCCACCTCTGGGGGACAGGCAAGAACATGAAGAGAACCTCTCTGAGGTGTAGGCACAGAGGAAAGCCCAATACTGATGGAGAAACATTGAAAAAACCCACTGGCAAACCAGCCCCTACCAAGAACAAGGTCATGCTAGAGAAATCAGTCGGACACTGAAGGTAATCAAAGCAATGACAACAAGTAAACCCAGATAACCTTCTGACTAGATTAACTCATGTTCTCACACTAATAGCCAAGGACAAGACAGCTCATGTCTATTTCTAGGCTTACATATTATTTGCAAATCATACAAAGTATATTGTCTGATCATAACAATATTTAGGAATAATAACAAAAGTAAATATGAAAAATACATATTTGAACATTAAGCAACATGCTTCTACATAACATATGGACAAAAAGGATGTTTCAAGGGAGTTTCTAAAATATTCTAACTTGGATGAAAATAAAAGTACATCAAAATTCTTGGAATGTAACTAACACAGTACTTCAAGAGAAATCTATAGCATTAGTTGCAAAATTTAGGAAAAACCAAAGTCTGAATGAAAATTTCCATGTCTATAAACTAGAAAAAAAAAGAGAAAATAAAAATACAAGTAAGTAGAAGGAAAAAATAAATATAAGGACATAAGCAATGATATTAAATGAAAAAGCAATAAGGAAAATCATTCAAACCAAAAGCTGTTTCTTTGAGGAAAAGAAGATAAATCTTTAGTCAGATTTAGCAATAAGAAAAAAGACAGAAAGAAAGAAAAAGAAAGAAGACATAATTTCTGAAATCAAAAAAGATAAAAATGAGATCACTAAACCCACAGACATTAAAATAATGAGAGAGGGAAAGCTAAGATGGCTCAGCGGGTTGAGCGCTCACTTTGCAGCCCCGGAGACCAAGGATCAAATCCTGGGTCCGGCCCATGCGGACCCATATGCTGAACTGGGATGTGCCCCCAGTTCAGTTCTTGCCAGGGCCTATGCAGGAGGCTCCCAGCCCAGTTCCTGCCCTGTGCAGCCCCATGCCCACCTGTGGAGTGAAACTACAGTGATCCCTCGTTTTTTCGCGGTTAATGGGGACCAGAACCTTCCGCGAAAGCTGAAAAACCGCGAAGTAGGATGTGCCCCTAGGAATTTTCTCATGGGTCGATGTGGCACCGGAAGCCCATCACGCGCCTTTATGAGAGCCCGTGGGATGGACTCTGAGTCAGCTCATCTCTTTGTTTGACACGCAGGGATCCTTCTCTCTCGTGCATCCACATGAAACAACGCTCCTTTACGCCATGTGGCTGCCGACATGGTGGTATTTTTTCATTTTTATTTTTTGATGAATGTTTTGGAAAAACCCGCGAAGCACTGAAGCCGCAAACCATGAAGCACGAAGTGGTGAGGGAACACTGTATATGAAAAACTAATGCTGTCAATTATGGAGAC
The DNA here is from genome assembly GCA_004027555.1 of Craseonycteris thonglongyai. Lineage (NCBI taxonomy): Eukaryota > Metazoa > Chordata > Mammalia > Chiroptera > Craseonycteridae > Craseonycteris > Craseonycteris thonglongyai. The sequence goes on along the minus strand of PVKE010044045.1, from coordinate 6,519 downwards.
TGCTCTGGGCACTCCCCCTTCTCTCTGTCTCTCTCTCTGTCAAAAAAAACAAAAACAATAAAATAATGAGAGAATTTTATGGACAACTTTATGCCCATAAATTTTGATAATAGGTGAAAAGGACAAATTTCTTGAAAGATATAAACCACCTAAGTTCACTCAAGAAAAACAGATAACCTGAATAGTCTGATATCTATAAAAAAAATAATTAAATTTGTAACTGAAAACTTTTCAATAAAGAAAATTCTAGGTAGGTTCACAGATGGCTTCACTGGCAAATTCTACCAAACATTTAAGAAGGAAATAATGTAAATTTAATGCAAAATTTTACATAAAATAAGAGAGAAGAGAATGTTTCCCGACATATGTTATGAGGCTGGCATTACCCTGAAGCCAAAGCTAAACAGTGACATTACAAAAAACAAACCTACAAATCCAATATCCCTCATGAACCTAGAAGCAAAAAATACTTTAAAAACTGAATCCAGTAACATATAAAAATGTTAATATATAATGATAAATAAAAGTGATTTCTTCATACCAACAAAGAAAAATATGATAATCTTAATACATAAGAATCATTTGACAAAATATAATATTTATTCATTATAGAAAAAACCTTTCAGCAAATTAGAAATAGAAAGGGAACCTCCTTAATCTATTAAAGGGCACCTAGAAAAATAAAACTTACTGCTAACATCATACTTAATGTATTATATTTATGTATAAGAAGAAACATAAAGTTGGGTGGCTCATATTATGACTTTAAGAGTTACTTTTTAAACTACAGTAAGCTGGGGAAGCTGGGATGGCTCAGTGGGTTAAGCGCTCACTTTGCAGCACCGGGGACCGGGGATCAAATCCTGGCCTTGGCCCGTGCGGACCCATGTGCTGAACTGGGGAGCTCCCCCAGTCCAGTTCTCTCTCTGTCTCTGTATCTCTCTCTCTCTCTCTCTCTCTCTTTCTGTCAAGTAAATAAAAAAATAAAAAAATATTAAACTACAGTAAGCAAGATAGTATTATATTGGAGAAAGAATAGAAACATAAATCAATTGTGAAGAATGGGAAGTCCAGAAATAGACCCACATATAAATGATAAATTGATTTTTGGCAGAATTGTAAAGACAATGGAGAATAGATGGTCTTTTCAACAAGTCATGCTGGCTGGAACTGTTGGACATCCATAACCAAAATAACTGACCTCAAGTTTTGCCTTGCACCCTAAACAAAATTAATTAAAAAGGAATCATAGACCTAAATGTATAACTTGAAACTAGAAATCTTTTTTATTAAGATTTATTTTATTGTTTTTGACAGGGAGAGAGAGACAGAGTGAGACAGAGAGAAGGGGAAAGGCCCAGAGCAGTCTCCATAGTTGTATGTCATTAGTTTTTGACATGGTTTCATTTCACAAAGGTGGGTAGGGGAGCTGCACAGAGCAGTAACTGTGGTGGGGGCCTCCCACATGGGAGGCATGCCACCTTGAGCCAGGGGCTGAACTGGGGGATGAGAACTGAACTGGGGATCTCCTGCACGGGAGGCACACCTCAGTTCAGCATATGGGTCAGCACAGGCCAGTGCCTGGATTCAATCCTCGGTCCCTGGGACTGCAAAGTGAATGCTTAATCCACTGAGCCATCCCAGCTTCCCTAAGAAATCTTTTTCAGAAAAACAGGAGAAAAATTTTGTGAACTTGAGTGAGGCAACTGTTTCTTAAATGTAACTCTATAAGCTTACATCATAAAAATATTATGGAAAATGGACTCTAGTAAAATTAAAAACTTTTCTCTTTAAAAGATAATCTTACAAAAATGAAAAGACAAGGCACAGAGGGGAGAAGATATTCATAAATCAGTTACCTTCTGAAGGACTTGTATCTGAAAGATATAAAGAACTCTCAAAACTCAATTATAAAAAAACAAACAAATCAATAAAACATGGGCAAGATATTTCAACAAACACCTCACTGAAGAAGAAATAAAGTTGGCAAAGAACTATATTAGAAGATGCTCAACATCACTAAACATAGGAAAATATAAATTAAAACCAAAATGACTAAAAAAAGAAAAAACAATAAAATGACTGTGCGGTAGGAAGAATTCTAGGATGACCCTCTAGTGACCATGTTCCTTCTCTCCATGAATGTGAATGGGACTTCTAACTAGAATGCAATAGCATCCCCATAACTAGATCCTGTTATATGGCAAAGGTGAAGGGATTTTATAAATGTATAATATCTCTCATCAGTTGAGTTTGAGCTAATGAAAAGGGAGATAATCGTAGTGGGCCTGATCTAATTAGATGAGCTCTCGAAATATGGTTTAGTAGTCCGAAAGAAAGGTATTCAAAGAGACATACTGCTGTTGGCTTCAAAGAACTGCCATATTATGAGAGGTCATGTGACCACGAGACTTCTAGAAGCTGAGTATGACCTCAGGCCAACAGTCAGCAAGAAAACAGGGACCTCAGTTCCACAGTGCAAAATACTGAATTCTTGCAGTAATGGGAATGAGCTTGAAAGAGGACCCTGAGACTCAGAGAAAGCTGCAGCCCTACTGACACTGATCTCAGTCTGATGAGACCTTGAACAGAGGACCCCACTAAGATACCTAGCCTTCTGACCCACAGGAGCTTTAAGAAAATAAATTAATGTGGCTTTAAGGTGCTAAGTTTGTGCTAACTTGTCATGCAGCCATAGAAACTAGTATGAAATACCACTACACACTTAAGGGAATGATCAAACAAAACAAAAAACTGACACTAGCAAGTGCTGTTTGCAATAATGCAGAGCAACTGGAACTCATACATTACTAATAAGAATGAAAAATTATACAAATATGTAGTTCAAAAAACAAGTTGACAGATTTTTATAAAGCTGTACATACACTAACCATATGACCCATAATCCATGGTTGAATTACAGTGGCACTACTCATAAACGCCAAAATCAGAAACAATCCAAATGTCCTCCAACTAATGAAAGGTTAAACAAACTATGGTATATCCATGAGAGGGATGCCTGCTCACCAATAAAGCAGAACAGACACTTGATATACGTGATGACGTTGATGGCTATCAAATGTTTACGCCAAATGACTCAAAGTATACACACTGTATTGTGCCATTAATTCTACATTTCAGAAAAGGTAAAATTAGAGAAATATAGGACAGGTCTGTTGTTGCTAGGGATTACTGTGATCAGAAATATTGACTACAAAGGGGCATGAGTGATTTTGAGGAGGTGACAGAAGAGTTCTATATCTTAATTTAAAAATTGTCATATATGTATATCAAATGTTTTTCTGAACCTGTTAATTAGTAAAATATCCATACGTAAAATGTTACCATTTAAAAACATTATGTATTCTAAAATCACATTCCAAGTTAGCAACATTTTGTGTAGTTCAGATTTTTAGTCTGGGCCTACTAAAAAGAGATTTCTAAATTTTGTTGTTGTTGTTATTAGGTGTTTTAAACAATTAATTGTTCTTCAGAGACTGGATAAGCAAGATGTTTAGATATTTGGGAATATTAGAAAGGTTAAAGCAGGAGGTAATGCTCCAGGGGGTGAAAGAAATTATAATTGAAGTCAGAACCTCATAGAATACTTTCTTCAGGAAGTGAGTAAATCTGCTACGTCCATGACTATGATTGTCTTTTCACATGTCTCTTCATGGAAAGGCTGTGCTCTAAAGCTGGATGTTATTAAAGTTAGTATCTAGAGAATACTTACTAAGTCCCAGAATAGTACTTACTATTCTAAACACTCTCATTTGCTAACATTTTTATCTTATTAACAAACTTAGGAGTACATTAATATTTTTTACATTTATTTATCTATCTATTATTAAATTTATTGGAATGACTTTGGTTAGTAAAGTCACATTGGTTCCAGGTATACAGTCCTACAGTGCATAGTCCATGTGTTGCATCATGAGCTCACCACTCAGAGTCAGTCTTTTGGGTTTTTTTCCACCACCGTATACTTGGAACCCCCTCCCCTCCTCTCTGCCCCACACCCCTTTCCTTTGTCCCTATGGCAGCCACCAAATAATTGTCAGTGTCTGTGAGCTTTTTTTTTTTCATTTTCTTTTTTGATTATTCATTTATTCTGTTCTTTAGATTCCACATATAAATGAGATCATATGGTATTTGTCTTTCTCAGTCTCATTTATTTCACTTAGAATTTCTCTAGGAGAGTAAAATTTTACCTTTTGCAACAACATGGAAGGACTAAGTTAATATTGTCCATGTATCAAAGATAAGAAATACGAGGCACAAATAATTTAAATTTCCTGAGTTCATGTGTTATGAGTGGTGGATTCAGGATAGAGACCTAATTAAAAACCCACATTTGAACCTCTAAACACCTTGTGATCCCAAGTTCAGAAGGCCATGTGTTTGTTTACACATAAAAGAAATTAGTTTTATAATTAACAAGAATTTTATACAGTAGTAGATATATTACATTGGAGATATATCTAATCTACTTAAGTTACATTTTTCAAGTTCATTTTACTTTAATGATATTTGCTTTTCAGATCTATCAGCTTAGATATGATACCCCTAATAGTCACTCATAGTTGATCAGTATACAGTTCTTGGTTCAATAGGTGAGTGGCTAAAATATTATTTATAAATAAAAATTTTATACACTTAAATAAAGATTAGATGTTAGATACTATGTTATGATAAAGGAGGTATTACAATAGGCTCAAGGACATGCTATTCATCGATCTTAACATATTTCTCACCCAGAAGCAGTTGGCTGAAAAGAACATTGGGAAATGCTTATTTAAGGTACTAGTTTGGGATTTGGGCTCTGTCTTTCATGATATGGTATATGTGCTGAACTACTGTAATAGCTACCATCAGGTGCTGTGTCCTTAATAGTAGAATATGTGGATATTGTTAAAAGGAGTTGAAACATAGTAAGCCCCTCTCTTTATCATAACTTATGACTAAATTCTGAAAATTTTAATTCCCATCTCTGTAGTTGTATCCTGCTAGAATTGAGATTCTGTTTTCCATGTATGGGACAGGAGATTGTTTTGCCAGGTATACACTTTGAAACTCTGACTACCACCTGGTTAGTTTTTATTCTAACAGGCAAAGAAAGTACCGGTATTTTCTACATTGGTTCAGGTAACTGATTCTGATAGTTGCTACACGTTGGAAGCAGACAAGAATATTTTCAAACTCAGGAGATTCCTAAGGGCATCTCTTGATGCTTCTGTGCTCAGTATCCTGTACACAGTCATGTCTCCACATGGAAAAATGGTATTAGGAGACCTACATATAGGTGTTAGAGAGCCTTACTACTACTTACTTGGTTATGTTTCTAAGCTTTTTTAGTTAGGGGAAAAAATCATGAGTTCATCTTGATACTTCCAGTTGAAATTAAAAATTAATTGTGTGGGTTTTGTTTGTGTTTGTTCGTTTGTTTTTTCGTTAACTTCTATTTTTACTGTATCTTCCTTCTCCTCACTGAAAATCAAAGGTCTAAATGACACCATCTAATTACTTATTTGCTTTATCTCATTGCATACTATATACATAACAGTATCAGAATGACAGCACTAGCATTATCATAGTATGAGTACTGACAAATACTGTATAATCTCACTTACATGTGGAATCTAAAGTAGTCAAATTTATAAAAGCAGAGTAGAATGGTGGTTGCCAGAGGCTGGGAGTAAGGGGAAATAGGGAGGCAATAGTTAAAGAGTACAAAGTTTCAGTTTTGTTAAGATAAAAAAGCTCTGGAAATCTATCATACAACACAGCACCTATAGCTATAATAACAATACTGTATTGTAAACTTAAAATTTACTAAGAGCATATATCTTATGTTGAATATTCTTACCACATAAATAATAACGACAAAAGAGGCAGGAGGAAGTCATTTTGGGAGCTGATGGATATGTTTATGGCCTTGATAATGGTGGTGATTTCACACGTGTGTACTTGTCATCAAATTTATTAAGTTGTATGCATTAAATATGTACAGCTATCTATGTGTTAGTTATACCTCTGTAGAGTAGTTTTTAAAATATACAGAATTACTGATAGCAGCCTAAAGTTTGTTTTGGTTTTCCCCAGTATTTTTTGTCTTTAAGATATATACTGCCAGGAAAGGTTTGTCACTTTTTAAAGCCACTTAAAACAATTTAGCTGTCATGTTGTGCTACATGATACAATTTGGTTCATTTTTTCATTTTGCTTTTGAATTTTAGGTATTAGATGTGTTTATTCCAATTTGGATTTGTTTTATAAATTTTCAAAGGTTTTATGAATTCAATGACAAATATTTAAAATTAGATTTATTTTGAATAAGTCTATATTCTACCATTGTGCCTTTCACTCTGTTGTTGCTGTGTCCTACAAGTTAACAACATTTTAAAGTTTACTATTCCATTTTCTAAGAAAAACAGGTGATATGTGTGTTTGTATGTGTGTGTGTGTGTATATATATATATACACACATATATATATATATATATATATATATATATATAT
>PVKE010044044.1:0-13157 GCA_004027555.1 Craseonycteris thonglongyai | reverse complement strand
ACTAGTAATAACAGTTGTTTCTTTTTATCATTAGAGCCGATTCCTATAACAACACTCTGTCTCTTGAATTCTCCTGTGTTTTATTGAATAGGTGGGAATGTGGGTAACATTGAAGAATTTTCATTGTAGTCATGTGACTATGTCTATATGTTTTTCTGGGGCAAAAAACTGTTGAGAACTACTGAACTATAAGAATATTAAAATAGATTACAGTATAATTATATTATCAAGTTTTATCCTGGATGTTTTTTCTTAAAATGTTGAAGTTCAGTGATTCTTACCTAAAAAGAAAAATTGAAGAGCCTTAAGCAAATATCTTCGGACTTTACTAAATTGAGCTTTTTAAACCAGTACTCGAGTATTATTAAGGTTCTGAAATATTTATTGAATTTGATAGAAAAGTTACATACTAACTAATGTGGTAATAAATTATGAATTCCATGAAAATTCTATAGAAATAAGTGTGTTTATTCATTAAACTTTGTATAAAAAGTCTTGTTAACAGTGAGAAAAAGCCTTTACTGAAAAGTTCTGTGTTTCAGAAATCTGTGGACCGAAGCATACAGACAATGGTATCTTGTTTGTTTAATCCAGAGAACAGAATGAGAAACTCTGTTGTTACTCAAGATGACTACTTCAAGGTATGAAAAGAATAGTACACAGGATAAAAAGCACATTTGTTAGCTACGAAACATCTTTTTTTCCTGTGGTTTATATATTTTGAGATTACATAGAGCATTTATTATAATAGAACTCTTGGCATTTGACTATTATAGTGATGTAGTAAACCACTGTGAGTTTTACCTGGCACTGTATTTTATGCTACTCAAACCTTGATATAATGTAGTTTGTTCTTAGAAAGGAAATATTTAACAAAGCTCATAATTGGAAGAGTGTGTGAAAGAAGAGAATTGAAAGGGAATATTAGTTTGATGAAATAGGATAATAAAATTTTAGATACAGAATGCAAAACTTAACAGTACAAGCATATTGGACTAAAGAGAAGAAAATAAATTGATCACTCAGATGACATACCTGAACAATGTGGAGGGCGAAGAGGTAATGTGAAGCAATAAAAAGTTGAATAGAGAGAAATGGAAGTAGATTCAGGGTTGGTGAAGTGGAAGACAATGTAAGTGTTTCAAGTTAAGAAGTTCTGATTTCTCCAATGATGTGCAACTATGGAGACTGTTCTGGGCCCTTCCCCTTCTCTCTATCTCTGTCTCTATATCGCTCTCTGTCAAAAACAATAAAAATAAATCTTAAAACAAAAAATGTTTGCTAAAAAAAAAGTTCTGTTTTCTGATATTGGTTCTATCACCTTGGATAAATCATGTAAATTTTATTAAGGCTCCAGTTTTTACAAGTCTAAAGAGAAGAGACACAAGACTAATGGTCTCTAAAATCTTTCTAGTTCTGAGTCAGTATAGAAAGGAACTAACTGGTCACTCTAATGAGGGAGGGATATTGTATGTGCTTAGTAAAAGGACAGTTTTGTTTTTTTATAACATGTTTATTGAGACATAATTTGAATATAATAAAATTCACCCCTTTAAAGGGTACAATGCAATACTTTTTAGGATATTCGCAGACCATGACTGCAATCAATTTTAGAATATTTTAGTCACACCAAAAATAAACTTCCTACCTATTAGCAGTCACTCCCCATTTCTCCCTAACTCCTCTAGCCCTAGGTAACCATTAACCTACTTCCTTTAAGGATTCTCCTATTCTGGACATTTCATATGCATAGAATAATACAACATGTGTCATTTTGCGACTGACTTATTTCAAGATTCATCAATGGTACAGCATGTATCAGTACTTCATTTCTTTTTATTTATGGATATGCCATTTGGGTGGTTTCTACTTTTGGCTATGATGAGTAATGCTGTGAGCATTTGTGTATATGTTATTGTGTGGGCATACAGATTTATTTTTCTTGGGTATATATGCCTAAAAATGGAGTTTCTGAGTTACGGTATATGGTAACTATGTTTCAAGGGATTGCCAGAATTTTTCCAAAATTACTGTACCATTATTCAAAGGGAAGTTTTAAGCCATTGCTTTGTGTCTTAAAACAGGGAAAAGATAATAGGCTGTTTTTGTGTATGAATGGACATAGGAAGAGGCTTAAAGCTTTTTTGAAGGATATACTAAGAACTTCCTATAATGCAGATAAGTAGAGCCATAGCAGGAATAGGTTCTTACATCTTCTCAACTGGGAGTACACATATTCACTTAAAGTTAACATTTGTTCTTTTGCTGTTTCATTCTACATAGATGGCGCAATTTAAAAGGAAAGAACTAGGGTTGTATGACAGTTTTCCTTTCCTAAAGTTCTGAAGATTAAATAGGTAGTACTTAAACAATTTGTTTGCAAAGCAGGAATTTGACTTTTCACCTGGTGTTAGACAAAAACATCCTGTTTAAACCTTCCAGAGTTTTATGTACTATTATGTACTATTGCAGAGTTGGTAATCTGCAGTTGTCTGAAACCTAGACCTATTTTGATTAGTTAACAGTAATATTTATATTATTATTGTTATTATTTTAGTTGAATTTGAATATACTGGGTTCAGGGTATATACTGTGTCCTTGGTAAATTTTACTCTGTTATCTTAATTTCAGCTCCTTTATAATTTTTCATATCCTACCTGACTTATGAAGATATTTGAATTTGTGACTACTTTCCTGGGCTCTAATCTAAATATATTATCCCGTTGACAGATCATATACTGTAATTTTCAGAAGTAACCCTTCTTTATATGACAACTGACTTTAATCCCTAAGAAAAGGGCAAAGTTAAGCTAATATATAGAGAAGAAAATACTACTATTATGTTATTACTTGTTTTCTCAACTTAATTCCTCTTTGCAAGCAAGCCCTTACTACCTTCTGTCTATACATCTGCAGGCAACAAAAATGAAAGGAAATTAATTTTGCGTGTATATGTTAGTTTTCACTGCATTTCCTAAAGAATGATGTTATCTTCATCACAGGTTAAGGATTTGCCTTTAAATATGCCAAAACTTTATATCTTTTAATCTGAAAGTATAGGACTTCAGATAGAAGAATAGTGCTGTTCTCAAGCTATGATTTCTACCAGATATACTTCTGTTAGTAAAAATAATACATACTTTTTAAAATTGCGTACATTTTCCTCCAACTATCTTTGGGTCATCACAGCCACATCATTAATTTACATAAAATGATGCTGATTCTAAGGCTTCCGAGTTTACCAAGATTTCTTTTTTTAACTAAATTGTTTGATAAAACTAGTCATTGGTACATTTGTTATTCCAAAGTGCAGTAATATTTCTCTCATTTATAGTTTTTAAACCCAAAATAAATGCTTCAAGTATTTTGCACCTCTCTTAGGTCATAATGATAATAGAAAATTTTCAATAAAGTAAAAAGGACTGTTTTCTCTGTGTTTTCTAGGATAAAAGAGTCCATTTTAGAAGAAGTCGGGCAGTACTTAAATCTGTTTGATCTCTACTAACCCTCTAAACTCATGGGAAGTTGCTGGTTTTGAATATTAAGAGCAAAAGTTTTTCACTATTATAGAAATATAATTCTGAATATTGGTAAATCACATTCATACTATACAAATTGTATTAGATTGCCTAGTTTTATAGTACATTGAAACTGTTTTTTGTTAGATATTTGTTTAGAAACTGGTTCTGTGTTATATATATAGTTGAAAGTAAAAATGTAATTGAGACTGAAAGAAATAACTTTAAGATTTACCTGTAAAGATTTTTAAAAAATTGAAATTGATGTTTGAACAGTTTAAAAGCAAATGCTGATTTTCAAAAAAAAGTTGTTTTAAAATACCCACTTTTGAAATGTCAGAATTTTGAATTTAGAATATAAGCATTTTCTTTCTCCAGCAAGTACCCATGAATAGTACAATATTTACAATATTGTGCTTTACATTTATGATTTGTCTAGAAATTTACCACAAAAGCCGAGTTTTTAAAACTGCATTTTTAATCAGTGAAACTCAATATATAGTTAGCTTTATTGAAGTCTTCCTTATCTAAACCCAGTAAAACCAATTCTAAACAGTCTAATCAGTGGGTCGTATGCTTCATAGTTGGAAATATTTTCTCTTTTATCTGGAATCCACACACAGATACCATATTTGATTGGGATAGTAATTAGGATAACTAAAATTCTGGACCTAATATTTTTTAAGAATCCAAGACAAACTAAACTTTACTAGGTACATAAGTTTCTCAATGAGTTACCATTCTCCCTTTTTTTCTTTAAAATTTTTTTCCTTGAAATGCTAAATTTAATGGCTGTATCTTAAATTGTGCAAAATATTGGTAATAAAGAATGCTGAAGCTTTTTTATGTAACTTAAAGGTTATAATCAGAGTATCTGAAAGGAATTGTTTTTATAAAACATTGAAATATTGTTAAAAAAAAACAAGTAGATTTTCATTTTTATTTTTATTTCATTACTATATTTTTCTTTCTTAAAGTAAAATATGTCCAGGAGAGTCAAAATAGTTTTGGCATTTCTAAATCACAAAAGTTGTTTAGTAAGCATAGCCCAAGAATATACTAGAGTCAGAGTTAACAATCCATTTCTGCATTAGTTAGTTTCATGAGACATTGTATATTGTGACAAACAACTAGAGCACCAGAACCCTTTTGCTAGACCCACAGTCTGTAACCATTTTCCCAGGAAGTTTGCCCCTAGAACATGTGATGTAAAGAGGAAAAGTAACACTATGAGTAATTTGAAGGCTAAACCATGGAATGATAACAATGAGATAATAACTTTTCTAAAGGAAACACGTATATCAACATCACTTGATCTGCCATGGATATGAGTTTAAAGTGGGTGCCTGGTCTGTCTTTTATTGGCCTCTTCACTAAGACATGAAGATTTCTTTTATCCCTAACATAATGATGCTACCCATGGGCCGTATCATCAGTGCCCACTTTATAATAATCTTCATTCTGAATCTGAAGGGAAGAGTCTTTTAACTTAAGAATCCCCAAGAGGGTTTTCCTATGCCTCATAATTTCAAAATACCCTGAAATTTGTACTATTTAAAATTTTCTATACAATTTTTATATGTGCTATATAACATTCTTATATATGTCATTCTGTAATTAAATCTCCAGGTTACTATAAATGATACCTAAATTCTAAAGAACTACTTCTAATTATCCCAGTATGACTTTAAGAAAAGTAAGGGAATAAACTTTTTATTTGTGTGCTATTTTGTTGGACTAAAGTATTTAAAAGAGTACGGTAGAAAGAAGTAACAAAATCCTGAACCTTTCAAAATGGAAAATTAATTTTGAACTTAAAAGTATGTTGTTGTTACCTATTGCTGATACTGTCTTTGCATAAACCAATTAATAAACTTGTTTCAAAAGCATTTTTGACCTACTTATTAATGTCATTATCTAAAGAAATGGTGTGAGGGGAACAATATGTTCAAGGTTTACATCCTTGAAATTAAAAACTATAAATGTGTTCATTGTATTGATCTGGCACAGTTGCTGTATAAAAATCAAGTTTTGGTACATTGTATTTTTATAGCTTTCTCCTATGAAATTAAGAGAGTGGTATTCATGAGAAAATAATCCCTCTTAATCTTGAGTTGGAAATGATAAGCAGTGGGTTCCAGTGCAGTGAGTGCATCAACAGTGCAGTACTAATTAATAGGAATGCTGAAGAGTCCTTTATAAACATTCTATCTACTGTACACTTTGGGTCTAATCTACGTCACCCTTTTGGGGGGACTATTGTAGTTGTCAGTCATAGAATTTGGATTCTTCATACTGCATTTATCTCATGAGGATGACATACAAAAGATCATTATTCACCACGTCTTCCAGTTCTAGCTCCAATACTCATTGTTCTATAAACTGAGGCCACAGGGGAGGAAATTCTCCCCATTTAATACTCCTATGCTGAATTTCATAGCCGACTCATTATCAGAAAATTGATTTTGATAACAGGGATCTATAAGATTAAAAAAAAAAAGTGCCTTCTGAGTCACCAAAGATTAAATTTTGATGTTTGACGTAAAATAATTTGCAGATTAGTAATCCTTAGATGTGCATGAGTATGTATACACGTATACTATTGTCCAGAACACTTGATTAGCCCTGACTAGGCTGACCAGACCTACCATTTTAAACAGGACAGAAAACAACGATACTATCCCACTTCAAATAGTATGTACAGTCAGCCTAGTCTTCACTGGGATAAATTCAAGGTGTCAGTCAGTAGCCTGACCATAAGTACCATTTGAAACTAGACAATACCATTGTTTCTTGTGTCATTTAAAATGGCCCATTTGGTCAGCCTAGCCAAGCTACATAATAGTTTATAAAAACATTTTAAGACTCTAAAACTAGACTTACATATTCTTAAAACAGTTGCTTTAAACCTGCTTGATATTTTAAGCATACATGCAATTGAGGATTAACCTCAAATTTTCAACACAAAACAAGTGTTTGGGATTGAAAATTTTTCATACAGCACTTTTTTGTAAAAAGTTTCAAGTTATGGCAGAACCAAGTCATTCCAAAATGGTTGTCACTCTGGTAAGGAGTTTATTCTGCAAACCATTTTTTCCTAAGAACATACTACCTTTATAACTGTTCAAAATTACTTCAATATTGATTAGTATCCTTAAACTACAAGGAAGCCACTGACTAAAAAAAACACTCCACAGTATTTGAAGTCCTCTACTCCTCTAAAATTCTCTTGGTTGTCTTTAAAGGTAAACTCATAAAAATGGGCTGCCACATTGCTCAATTATTTTGCCAGCTTTCATTGCTGTTGTTTGAGGATATTAAGGAGCAGCAGCAATAAGGCGGCATACTACTATGCTTTTGCAAATGCAGCAATAAAGAGGGTGGGGAACCATAAGGGGGAGAAAAGCAGTAGTGTTTTCCATTGACCAAGTCTTGCAAATAGGCCCAGCTGTTGAGTATAATCATTTGGAATTCCTGAAACACGTCTCCTAGATGAGGATTGCCCCTGTACATATTTTGAAAACTGTAATCTAGCCCTTCCCTACATAATGTGTAATATGTCTCTCTGTGTGTAACTGAATCTTTGAGTAATTTCTTACCACCAATCATCAAAAACACTGAGTTTTCCATCTGTGGACATACATACGGTAGTAGAAAACAATAAACACAAGAAGTTCAAACTATAAACATGCATTTTTGAATGCTCATGCAAAATATTTAATCTGCATACCAAAGAAATGATAGGTAATTCAGCATTGCATTTAGAGTTAAAAACATCTGTCCAATATGGCTGTAGCTGTGGGCCAATCCCAAGAAAATGCAAAAAAATTTCTCAATACAGAAGTTGAAACTACCACTGTACAATTAAGCTCTATTGTAGTGATATTTTAGGATTTTAACTGGTCTGAAACAAAGTTTTCCACTTGAGTTTCTAGTTCAATTTCCCAGAGCACACAGAGGCTTTGTATCTTACTTCCATTAAGGCTGTGTGCCAGGAATATACCTTTTTCCATGTAAAATTTGCAAATACCAGTGTCACTAGGCCTTCAACAATAGAACAAATGTTTACGTGACTGGGATGTTTGGGTCATGGAAACACTATATATTTGAAGCAATAGTAACAAAACATTTCAAGTAGTTCAGAAAGTTGAAAGTTTTATAGTCCTTAATCAGTTCTTTACTACAGAAAACAAATCTAACGAAAGTGTATTAAGGCTCTAATCACAAATTAAATGAATAGAGACACTTTTCTGGCTGTATCTTGGGTGAAACTACTTTAGAAGAAAGGCAAAGCCTGACACTACTGATCTGTGCTGGTAAAACCAATTTAGTGATATGCAGTGGGCTGCTCCCCTTCACCCTTGCACACTTGATAGCACATCTGATATTATAAACCCTCTCCCCCCTCCCCCGAATCAGTCTGGCTGGACCAGTTAAAATGGAAAGGGGTAATTTAAAATACAGAGCATTTTCTCTTCGTTTTAACATCTATGCTGATCTATTTAGTGTTTGAGCTACTCAATAGTGTGAGTAAAATCTGAACAGTGTTTAAATAGTACTAAATAAAAAATGTTTACACCTTTTTTCCTGAACATAGCTTGTTTGCTGATCATCATTTTGGTTTGTGGTATGTCTATCTTTGGCAAAACCCCATACACTCACCACCCAATTACATCCATGATTAAATCAGCCCCTTATCTGATAGGGACAAGTTTTCTCAATACCAATCTCACAGGGAAGTCAAAGAATATCAGAACCATCGTCTAGGTTGCTTTCCAGAGATTCAGACTCCTGGGCCTCATTCTTGGATGCTCTTATCCTGTAGGCTTAAGTGAGTTCAGTAGGTTTCAAGTGTACATTTCTATAAACACATCGTCTGTACATTGCATTCTGTGTTCAACATTCAGAGTCAATTCTTCCATCGCCCCTTTTAACCTCTTCTTGCACCCCCTATCCTCTAGTAACTACTTAACTATTTTCTGTGTCTTAAGTTTTTGTTTGTCTTGTTCATTTGTTGCTTTCAGTTTTATATCTCATGTATGAGTGAAGTCATGGTTCTTGATGTTTTCTATCTGCTTTATTTCACTTAGAATGATAATCTCAAGATTCATCCGTATTCTCACAAATGGCAGTATTTCATTTAATGGCTGAGTAATATTTCATTGTATGTACCACATCTTCTTTATCCAGTCATCTATTGAAAGACACTTTGGTTGTTTCCATCTCTTGGTCCCTGTGGATAATGCTGTAATGAACATAGGGGCGCATATTTTTTTTACAAATAAATGTTTTCAATTATTTTGGGCAAATAACCCAAAAGAGGGATTGCTGGGTCATATGGTAACTCTTAATATTTTTGAAGAACCTCAATACTGTTTTCAATAGTGTCTACCAATTTACATTCCCACCAGCAGTATATGAAGGTTCCTTTTAATCCAAACCTCTCCAACACTTGTTATTCCTTATCTTGTTGATTACAGCCATTCTTACAGGTATGAGGTGGTATCTCATTGTGGTTTTAAATTGTATTTCCCTAATAGCTAATGAAATTGGGCATTTTTTTCATATAGTTGTTGGCTATTTATTTGTCTTGAGAGAAGTGTCTGTTCAGGTTTTCTGCCCATTTTTAAATTGGACTGTTTGTTTTCTTATTGTTGAGTTATAAGAGTAATTTATATATTTTGGATATTAGTCCCCTAATGGAGAAGTTGTTTGCAAATATCTTCTCCTATTTGGTTGATTGCTTCTTTCTTTTGTTGATGGTTTCTTTTGCTGTGCAGAAGCGTTTTAGTTTGATATAGTCCCATTTATTTGATTTTGCTTTTACTTCCCTTCCCTTTGAGGTCAAATTCATAAAATCTCTGAACCCAAGATCCATAAGTTTAGTACCTATGTTTTCTTCTGTGCTATTTATTGTTTTAGATCTTATGTTTTGGTCTTTGATCCATTTTGAGTTAATTTTTTGTATGGTGGCAGATAGCAGTCTAGTTTCATTCTTTTGCATGTGATTTTCCAATTTTCCCAGCACACTTATTGAACAGGCTTTCTTTTCCCCATTGTATGTTTTTGGCGTTTTTTTTCGTGTCAAAAATTATCTACCCGTATATACGGGTTTATTTCTGGGTTCATAATGCTAGTCCAATGATCTGTGTGTCTGTTTTTCTGCCAATACCATGCTGTTTTGATTATTGTCACTTTGTAGTATAAATTGAAATCAGGAACAGACAGGAATGCCCCCTGTCACAACTGTTACTCAACATAGTACCAGAAGTCCTAGCCAGAGCAATCAGGCAAGAGAAAGAAATATAGGCATACAAATTGGGAATGAAGAAGTCAAATTGTCACTTTTTGCAGATGACATGGTTCTTTATTTAGAAAAGGACTACTAAAAACTATTAGAAACAATAATCAAATACAGTAAAAGTACAGGATACAAAATCAATGTACGAAAATACATTGAGGGAAAGCTGGGATGGCTCAGTGGATTAAGCGCTCACTTTTCAGCCCCGGGGACCAAGTATCGAATCCTGGCCCTGGCCCATGCGGACCCATATGCTGAACTGGAGTGTGTCCCCAGTTCGGTTCTCACCAGGATGAGACCCCAGCCCAGTTCCTGCCCTGTGCAGCCCCACTCCCACCTGTGGAGTGAAACTACGTGGAAAAACCAATGATGTGCAACTATGGAGACTGTTCTGCACCCCCTTCTCTCTCTCTCTGTCTCTGTATCTTTTTCTCTCTAAAAAAAAAAATATATATATATATATATACACACATTGAGTTCCTATATACTAACCACAAAATTTTAGAAAAAAGTAATTTCTTTATAATTGCAACAAAAAGAATAAAATACATAGGCATAAACAAGGGATGTGAAAACTATAAGACATTAAAAAATTGAAAATGACACAAAAAAATGGAAAGATTTTTTGTGTTCATGGATTAGAAGAATCAACATAGTTAAAATGTCCATATTACTCAAAGCAATATATAGATTTAATGCAATGCCCATTGAGCTCCCAACTTTTTTTTTCAAGAAATAGAGCAAAAAAAAGCATCAGACTTTTTGTGGAATTACAAAAGTAATCTGCATTTTTAGGTAAGTCCTCAGGGGATTCTGACCTCTGTAACACTCATTTCGAGAAATACTGCCCCAGATGGCAATCTCAGTGCATCATCTTAGGTTACCCCTGGTTTTGGGATAGCTGGATTTGGAGAACATCCCTGTCTGGTTCATTTTGATTCATTTATAAGGGATTTTGTTGGTTTAATTCATCTTTCCCTGACAAACTTGTGCCTATGAATGTCATTTGTCCATAAACAAAAGTGACTCATGAACAGGTTGAAAAGTGGATCAAATGAAGTCTGAAAGCCAAGACTTGTGGCAAAAAACAAGTGGCAAGAGGGAGTGACTGCAGGAAAAAAGCTGGATTCCAAGCCCAAGTGCAGGCAAGCTGAGGGACTAGGCCCAGCAAGGAGGGTGCAGAGTGGATATGGGGGAACCAGAGACTACTTGCCTCCTTGACCCACGTAACAAACTTGAATAACGTATTACCTGTGTGTTTCAGAAGGGTACAGCCTGTCATTGCTCCTTTTCCCGCCTTGGAACTAACTACATCTCATCCTTAACAATAATACTAATAACAAATCAATACTGGACATAATACGTTAAAGAATTAAGTTCTAGAGACAGTCTTGGACATATTGAGGACCAGTGTCTGTGTGTGTGTGTTTAAAAAATTCACACAATTTACGTAGAAGAGAATAAAATAAGTACACTTTTATAGAATAATGAAATAAATACCCAGACACTGCCCACCTATGTGTCAATGCACATTCTAAATCACATTTTCAAATTATTAATATCAAAGGATTTGGGTTCCATTGCTTTCATTCAGTGTTTTTCAAAGTAAGGTTTATTGATCAACTATAACAAAATCATAAAGATCACTTGGGGAATTTGCTAAAAAAATTCCAATACAGTAGACTTTTTGTTAACCAGAACTCAAGCATCTGGCAAATTCTCAAGCAACTGGAGAATCTGCTTACATTTATCCGGAATCTACTAATCCCCATGGACACCAGTTAACTTTTTCTTTCTCTTCCTTTCCCTTAACAGTTTTGCTAAAACACTTAACTGGGGCAGAGCAAGGCAGGCATCTGCACCAGCAGGTGAGAGTGGAAGAAGGGTGAGAGTCGACGTGGCCCAATAGTCCAGATCAGGTGTCAGGGCACAAGCAAGGCAAGGAGGGTGTCCACACAGGAATGCTGCCTGGCATGAGCAAGATGTGCACGCGTGGCTGTGGCCTGCAACAAGGAATTTTCAGGGAAACTGGTAGTACTATAGCTCTTTTCTGAAATCCTTTGCTTTATTGGTTTACTGAACAGGCAAAACATGGAAGGTGGGTAGGGAGGCAGCAGGTGAATTCTCACACGTTACTGACTGCTCCCTGCTACTGCTGACACGTTTTGGGAATTGGGTGTTTGCCTATCCCGATCAGAGTTGTGGAGGAAGTGCTGTAAATGTTTCCATGGCTTCATAATTGTATAATATTTCACCTTGAAAAAACATAAATGTCACTTTCAGACTAGATATGGTTCCCTAAGGCTTATTGCATTGTATGTCATCAATACCCAGCATAACTAAATACTTATTTGTGAAATTCCTAGCTGACTGCCTGTTTTGTTTCTCCCACTAGACTGTGAGCTCCTCATAGACAGGGAGTGTGTCTCCATCTTTCCCCACAGCCAATCCATTAACAAATGCTTTCAACTGCCTCCAGTGCCCACCCCAACCCATCCACATCTTGCAGCTGTACCACTAGCCGGGTCTGTCTTGAGCCTGGTTTACTGCCATGGTCTTGCTTCTAGGCTAACTCCTGCTGCTGCTGTGCCTGGTTACAGTCTATTCTCCACAGGGTGGAAGAGTGGCTTTTGAAAAATAAATAAAATGGTCAATTGGGTTTCTGCTATGCTCAGAATACATCTGCAGCTTCTTGTTCTTGGAGCAGGACCTCTGATTCCAGTGGTTGATGGTCAGTGTTTGACACTCAGCCAGCCTGAAGGGCCCTGATTTGTAGTTTAAAATGTTAGTGGTGTGAATACTCTTATGTTGGCCAATTTCAAGCATCTTTCTTTCCTCTTTTCTTCTCTTTACTTCCTCTATTCTTCCCTCTCTCCCTCCCTCATTCCCTTTTTGTCCTTTCTCCATCCTTCCTTCATTGTTACCTTCTTCCTTTTTCTTATTCTCTGCCTCCTTCTCCAGAATTTACATTCCATAACAGAAAAATCCTTTTTTGTCTAAGCCATTGATTAGAGGTGGTAGGCAGTCATGCTCAATAAACATTTGTTGAATGAATGATTGATTAAATGAATGAATGATACATTCTTAATCCTGTCCTTCCCAGCATTTGAGAATTGTTCAAAGCATTTCCCTAATTGCTGGTGATGTTGAGCATTTTTTCATGTATCTGTTGGCTGTTTGTATGTCTTCAGGAGAGAAGTGTCTGAAAACAAACCACATAGTTTTAAAATAACCAAGTAATGTTCAGCACTTTCAAGTTCACTTGAAATCGTTGTCTCATGTGTCATCTCCTGTGACCCATCCAGAGAAGAAGCCAGGGAAGGTGTTTATTTGTCTTT
>PVKE010044043.1:0-13157 GCA_004027555.1 Craseonycteris thonglongyai | reverse complement strand
GGGGGAGGGCGGTTGTAAGCAGAGCGCCGAGCCTCTCAGCTCTCATTCGGAGGGAAGCTGACATCCACACCAAGTCAAACCGAGACTTCCAGGGACGGGAAGCAGTCAGTCACATGCTGTAGCTTTCGGGAGCACAGACATCATCAGGCAGATGTTTGTCGATTGGAATGGGTAATCGCTACTTTCTCTTTGCTTGATTTGTGTTTGTGAGCTTGTTTGTTTACCTTTGATCATTTCAGGCTGGCTTTTGGGGGGATGGAGTTTCAGACCAACGTTTTGGGGGGAAATGAGAAGAGGGAGAGCAGATTTGTGGGGAGAGGAGCTGAGCTGGAGACCCAAAGCCACTTTCTAAACTTTTGCCTGATTGTAAAGGCAGCTCTGCCTTACTATGAGCTTTTAGAGCAGCCAGTTGTTAGCCACAGCAGACAATCGAATTGATGGGATTACTTGTGTTTGTGAGAGGAGTACACTGTTACAAGTCCTAAAAACTACTACTCATTAACTGGGTGACCTAAGACTAATAGCAATTAAAGAGGGTTTCAGTTGTTCAGATTTGGCATTGTCACAATCGTACCTTAAATTAATAAAAAGTGTGGGTACCTGGAAAGGCCTGAAAGAAATTGCTTGGAGTATAATTCATTCGTTTGGAATTCTTTGCGGGCTAGTTGGTTAGTTGGTTTGTTTTACTTTTACTTGACTTGGGTGACTGATGAAGTTTAGTGTGAAAGCCGATGCCGGACAGCACTCAGTAAACAGCAGCCTTCCTCCCCCACACCCCTCCTGCTTTCTGTATGGATCTTAAAGGGATTCAAGCTCAACATCAAAGATGAAATATAGTTTTGATTTGCATCTTGTCTATGGTTTTTTAAAAGCATAATCTCCATGGAATCAGGCTAACCATAGTGTGATCCTTGGAATTTAAATAACCTTTAAGATTGTCATAAAGAATATATATTAAAAAGAAAAAGAGAGCATGCTGGTTTAAGTATATCTGTCAGAATTGTTAAGATTTGGTCACAAAATTGTTAGTAAATACATGTAATAATATTTCTCAGATTGTTATCATGAATGCCTCTATACCTCTCTCTCTACTTGTTTGTATCACAATTTGAGAGAATGCTCCTCTCTCCACTTTTAAAGAGAGATGTTTTCAAACGTTACATTACTATGATACCATACTGGGTTTGGCATATCACTTAGGTTTCTGAAAAAGAGGCACAAAACAGAAAATAAAGAATGATCTTGTAGCCTGACTTGGGGCTGTCTTTCAGCCTAACATGTTTTTCTTTTCTAACAATGGGGAAATGCATTTTCCTTATCATCCTTTAGAAATAAGGACTTCATTTTATCTATATTAATTAGACATGTTAAAGTATAATAGATCAGCTTTAAGAAAGATGAACAGTCTCCGGTCAGGTCATCCAAGATCCTATCCTTCAATGAGAGAGGCATAAAATGAGGGCTGGCTACTACAGATGTGTACATTTCTCTACATATCAGTGGGGAGCCTGTAGGAAGATTCTTGATTTTTAATAAGAAAACCCGTGCCAATGAAAATGTATATCAATTGTTCTCCATTTGTTTTCAGCGCCAAATCTTAAAGGCAGACCACGCAAAAAGAAATCATGCCCACAGAGAAGAGATTCATTCAGTGCTGTAAAAGATTCCAACAACAATTCTGATGGCAAAGCCATTGCCAAGGTACAGTTGTTCATGCCATAGTGTTCATTTTGCTGCATTTAATTTTTTTTCTTTTTCTCTTTATCTCTCTCCTCTGGTATCCTGGTGGCAGTTTTCAGTTCCAAATCCGACTTTGGTATTCACAGCTCTGTGTTCTTGCCACCTCCTCTACCCTGGGTGGTAAAGGGCGGAGGGTGGGGGAGAGGAGTGTAAGCAATTTGATTAGTCAACAGAAAGACTTCCCACTGTTGGGTAAAGGACAGATGATTAAGGGCCCACGTCATTGAGGCTGAGATTTCATAGTAGATGACACAATGACATAGTTTTTACTCTGCTTATATCAAAAATAGATCAGATGAACCATCCTCTTTCTGAATGTGTTCATCTAAATATATTTCCAAGATTAATAGAGGATGAAATTAGAAATGGCTAAAATTAATCTTCTTAGTTTTTTTTTATTTTATTTTAATCACCTTGTATTTACCTTAGAGTAAAGACACATACCAAAATATTTAAAGATCTTTTGTAATGCAGAATGAAGGTTCAAATTCTAGACTAATTTTTCAGGATGCAGGCACGTTTTACCTAAACATTCTTTGGAGTCTTGAAAGTGCTTGCCTGAAATGTCACTTTATATTTTTAGACTTATCTTTGTGACTTTTGTGGGCTTGGATCAGCTTTCCACGGTTCCGTTTACGGTGTTTGCATTTAGATGTTGTTTCTGTGCCAAAGACAGCACTAGCCCCTTAGGACCTGAATTGAAGACCAGATTTCAACTGGTACCATGTTTCCAGATCCAAGGACTAAACTTATGAAAGTGGGAACATTTTGATTATTGGTGAATTTGGAAGATTCTGGTGTAGAAAAACATGAATCCCATTCTGTGTTGAAAAGTCTACTATTTTTCTGCCATGTATGTCATTCCTCCTCCCAGTATAAAGAAGCAAATCCTAGACATTCATATTCTGTAAATCTTGTCTTCAGGATGGTTGTTTTATCATGAATTTATGAGGATTTTTGCTTAGAATTTCTTCATGCTTCCAAGATTGCAAAGGGCTAAAAAGAGATCAACCAGTAGAAATGTGTATTTTCTGGCTAAAAAGAAAATCTGTCTTTTCATAGTTATTTTTGTTCTGTTCTTGTAACCGTTTGCAAATGAGTCCACCTGGATACCAAGTATGACACTTTATAGAAATTTGGACATCTCAGCCCTAGAACTACCTATCTAGGGCTTCAGCTTCCACGGTCTTAAAGGATGTCAGCAGGAACAATTTCTTCCCGATATTGTGGTTTGCAAGATACTGAAGAATGGAGCAAGGTTTTAGGATTGTGACACTCCACACACTTGTACTTCCAATGTCTTGTTTTGGCACCCTGCCCTATCTCTAGGGTGATGTCATGTGTTTATCTCAGCATGTTCTGTACCTGAGCCGGGCATGATGAAGCTCTTTCTTGTATCATTTGGAGTCATTACAAGCGTATATCCTGGGAGTTTTATAAAATTCATAGCATTGACTTGAAAGCACGACACCTCCAATATCACTCTCCATGAAGGCAGCTCTGGACTCACAGTAGGCCACAAAACTGAAGAGAACTGCATCCTGTTCTGTGTTTGATGCTCACTGACTTATCCTTCTTAGGAGGGATAGTAGTCAAGCCTGGGTTTTTTAAGTGCCCTTTTTACACCATCTGCCCCCAGTGTAGTCACTCAGAAATTTTACAAGGAGGATTATCCTTCCACCATTGGTTTCAATGGTGAATGTATGGATGCTCTAGTGTAGCCAGCTCTCAAGGACTGGTCTAAATACCCAGTTCTTCTTGGAGTCTTGGGTTATAGTCCTGCTCTGGCTGCTTCCAATGGGTCAGGCCAGGCCACTTCATGTAGGAGAGAGAGACTGGTAGCTGTGAAGTATGGTGGGCCTATCTGTTGGCACCAACAGACTGATGTAAAATTTCTACAGAATAAACAAGCCACATCTGGGACCAGGACAACCATTAAAAAGGCATTCATAGCATAAAGTGGTTTTTTCTCATGAAATGCTACAGTAAAAATTATAAGGATGTGACCATCTGATCATTTGCTGAACTGGAAAGCAGCATTTCATGTGACAGTTTGGCTTTATAACCAAGAGTTGTTTAATTGTTATTTTCAGTTTCTTAAACCCATTTCTAACTCTGGATAAGTATCATCTTCCTGCTGCTCCACACAGCAAAAGCTCTTAGAGTGAGAATTCACTAGGTTTCTTGTACACAAGACTAGGAGAGCAAGTTAAATAACTTGCCTGTCACCATCAAAATGTTGTACTCTCTCAATGGGAACATGAAAACTGGCTTTACAAGACTCTGAGAACTCCATGACTTTCCAAAGATAGCAAAAGTTGTGGGGAAGAGGCTAGCAGTTTTCTGAAGATGTCATGAATGTGTCCAACTCAAATCCTGCTGTCTTCTTAGGACCGTCTTATAGCAGCAGATCAGAAGCCCAAGCCCGTTCATATGGTGATCTATACAAGACCAATCTTCTCAGCGTAGGGCTATAATGAAAGGCCTCCACTGACAGAAGGCAAAGTATATATTAATTACAGGTGGTTTGTGTTCTAAAAAGAATGTTAAAAAAAGGAAACCCGGGTGTGCGATATGTTCTTTTATTTAAATCACAAACATACTTTCAATATTTCACAAATGTGATATCTTCATTATTTTTAATATTTCTTATGCCATTTGGTTCTTGTCCCTCATGGTTTATCTTTCCCATTTTCCTGAGGAAGAAAATGAGGGTGTCCTAGCAAGTTAGTGACCAAATGGAAATTACTCTAGCTTCTTCCCTTCTGGTTCAGCATACCTTGCTGCCCCAGTTGAAAGCTGGATTAGTTATAACTCAATCCAGTGAAAGGATGTGGTTAATATCAAATAGGTGTGTTTCATTGAAGACCTGCAATGTGGATTCTTTAATTAGCACTTCCTCAGTCACTTCGGAAACCCCAAAGCTCTTAGTGAACACAACAAGAATAAGGCATTCAGGTTGGGACGAACAAATCTAATAATTAGCTATTACCATCAGATGGTTGGGCTTTCTCAAGGTCAACATGAAGACTAGTTCGCTTTTGATATTTCAGTAGACAAAAATGCTGGGAATGTTTTGGGTACATGTGAAAAAATGTAGAAGGGAACTTGGGATCATTCTACCCAGAATCAGAATAATACCCCAAAGGGTTCAGGTATGTTAACTGAAGAAATGTATGGAAATAGTCCAAGACAAGAAACCACTCTTGACTTAGGAAGCACCTGACCCCCTAGGAGAAACCCAGTGGGAAGCTCACTGAGGTTCACGATGGAGTTCAGAGATGGCAGTCTAGCTTCACCTGGAGTCTTTTATGTATAGCAGGAAGTCTGAAGGACTTTGAACCTGATTTGTGCACCCCCTCATACTTTCCTTCTGTGCCTCGGTATTTTCTGCCCAGGTGAGGCAGAAGGTGTTAGGCAGTTATCTAAAAGCTGAGGGACAAACCTTATACTCCCTGAACAATGGTGTTTCTGACCTAATAATATAAATAATCAGCCTATTATTACTGCATATTTAAGAGTCAGCCTGTTTTATATGCAAACCTGTTTCTATAAGATTGGGGTTTGGAGTGAATAGAGATCTGGGTTCTAAACCCAGAGTTCTGCCCTGCACTAGCCAAATGACAAAATATATAACCTTGTTGGATTTCAGTTTTCTTAACTGTAAAATCAGATTAAATACCTGCCTTTTATGATTCAAATGCATATCAGGTAGACTATGTGAAGCCCACAGCACCTCTTTAGCTCATTGTAGGTGCTTAATTGATAATGATTTCCTTCCCTTTGCTCAAAAGACAGTCGAAGGAATTGAGCCCTTTAAAAATTTGAAAATCAGGATAAATTATATTTCTAACTTGTAGGTTTTGTAAGTCTACTCATAGATATGCTTTCTAATTAGAAGTGTATTTTGACTACCAATTTAATGTTTTTACATCTGTCAGTAAAGCACAAATTTAAATTAAAAAAAAATATATTTTTTTGACAGAGAGAGGGAGAAAGATACAGAGACAGAGAGAGAACTGAACTGGGGGCACTCCCCAGTTCAGCACATGGGTCCACACGGGCCGGGGTGAGGGCCGGGGTGAGGGCTGGGGTGAGGGCCGGGATTCGATCCTGGGTCCCCGGCACTGCCAAGTAAGCACTTAACCCTCTGAGCCATCCCGGCTTCCCCAACGCACAAATTTATAACCACAAGTCCTATAGCGAGACTACCTGGGTTCAAATCCCAAGCTTGACACTTATTAACTTGGACATAATTTTATGATTATGTACGTGTTACTACTCATCCTCTCTCTACCTGTTTTCTCTAATGCAAGAATAAAAACTTGCCTCATTGAAATTGTGAGTGTGAAATGAGATGCCTAAAAAGTGCTTAGAATAGAACTTGGCTACATAGAAAGCACTAAGACATGTTGGGGACAATACAGATTGAAACTGGAGTGATTGTAGGGTTTCAAAAAGCTGTGAAATTATGGATTTCATCAGAACTTTAGACCCAACAATCTAAAAATTGGCAGTGAAAAATGACAACATAAAATTCGATAGGATGTTCACCTTAATATAATGTTACAACATACTAAAGTTTGAAAATTCTGTAAGTAAAATTTCTACATGGAAAAATGTTTTAATACCATTTCCACAGCCCCTTAAAAATTGAAATCTTATCTATAGGTCCAGTAGAATGAGTTGTGCAGGAAGGTTTATTTTTAAAGCACCAGTCTAAAGATATTAAAGTAGCATGTTCACTTGAAAGACTAAGCAATAAAGAAAAACCTCTAAAAGAATATAGTTCCCTTAATAAATAAGCATAGCCTTTTATGTTCTTAGTGCTTGGGAAGGAGAATCTGGAAGGGAAAGAAAAAGAAGGGTCAAAAATCTAAAATGGAAAATGTTGAATGTGTGGGACATTTTTATTCATATTTCCCCAGCACTTTGCCCTCTTCTCTCCGATGTTAGATATAGAGATGTAAAGAATATGGAATGTACACATTCCCCACGGGCACTCTTGAACTCAAAGTTTGACCCTTTGTACTTCCCCCTTTTACAATTAAAATAGCTCAGCAACTTAGCGTTATATTTAACAACCATCAAAGGCCTCTTGTAGAACATGGCAGTGAGGAGGGAACGTTAGGTTAGCCGCTCAGTATGCCAAGTTCTATATTCGCCTAGATTGTGGAAGGAAGAACATCTGGAGCATTAACCGCCATTTAGTTTTTCATTACAGAGCTTTTCACTTACTCTTCTTGGGTTTTTAGCTGACCTCTACGCTTTCCTTTGTGGCAAGTTCACATTTCCTATTATATCCTCAGAGCTGACTGAAAAGCAAGAAGCTCTCATTAAAGAGTGGGATCTTTGGTTTCCTACTGAGGGAGGGTCCAGCTTCACCTTCAGGTGGCAGCAGCAGAGACTTTGCTGAGGTTCCTGATGCCAGCGTCTGCTGGCATTGACATGTCTTCCCTGGTTGCTAGAAAGACTGGCAACGAGATAAGTTTACCAGAGAAGAAATCAACTTGCCTTTCATTGCAACACAAAGTGTGAAATATAAGACTGTTTATTAAGAAGACAGGGTTTATTCAATGACATGAACAGATGGTGCCTCTTAGGAAAATAAAGGGTATTAAGAAAGAGGCGGGAGAATGGTCCTACCAGATGCAAACAGTTTCTGCTTTCACATCAGCGTACTTATAAGTAATCTAAAAGAGGCTGGCATCATTTGGTGAATTATGGTCCACGGCCCACCTGTCTTTATAAATAAAGGTTTATTGAGACATTGGCACACTCATTTGTTTGCATATTATCTATGACTACTTTCCCACTGGAGTTGAGTAGTTGTGACAAAGACTATAATGGCCCCACAATCTAGAATTTTTACTTGCTGGCTCTTTATAGCAATTGGTTATCCCCTGCTCTAAGACAATTCATATTCAGTGATGCCTCTAAAAAGCTATTTCAAGGCAAAGGTAATTTATCGGTTTACCTTTTGCGCTCAGTGAAAGCTGTCCCTAGCTATGTCTTTGTAAGCACTCAGAGCTGTGCTTGTTTTGATGTGGTATTTTTTCCCCCTTTTCCAGGTGAAATGTGAGGCCAGGTCTGCCTTGACCAAGCCGAAGAATAACCATAATAACTGTAAAAAAGTCTCAAATGAAGAAAAACCAAAGGTTGCCATTGGTGAAGAGTGTAGGGCAGACGAGCAGGCCTTCCTGGTGGCACTTTATAAATACATGAAAGAAAGGAAGACACCAATAGAACGAATACCTTATTTAGGTTTTAAACAGAGTAAGTATTCTTATTTTCAATTTTGAAATGTTAAAATTGCTCAGATTCTTTGAGTTAGGAAAAAATATTTTTGACTAAAGATTATGTTGAAATCCTAATCTGCAGATGATGTTCTCTGTTTATACTAAATTTACAAATCATCCAAGCCAGAAACTTTTTTTCCCTGCCTCTTTCCGCTACATTGTTCCCTTCTGGGGCAGTGAGATATTTATAGGCTTGAATCCACTGATTATGACTGGAAATAGACATGTTGAAAGTTTCTTATTTTCTGTTTTGTCAATCTTGAGTGTCTGTAGCGCCTTTCTTCTGAGATAATAATATGACGTAGCTTTATCAGGCACAGATGTTGCCTGTGAAAAGAAAGCTTTTAAAGGGAGAATATTAAAGGTGGACAAAACAACAACAAAGAGAAAAATGTATTTCCTAAGCCTCAAATTTGTTAAGAGATAACAAAAACCTGATGACTTCAGAGGAAACAAGAAATAACACAAATTTGAAATAAGGGCCCAATTTTAAATTACTTTGACATGTCCGTTTAAGCATCCTTGTGTATTTTAAGTAGGACAGGACACTCATTGCTGAGCAGAATTCCATATAAAAAGAGAAGAAACCCAGATCCTGTCCTGATTTCAGCAAATGAATATATATTTTGCCTCTGTCTGGATTTTGAGACACACAAAGCATGAGCCCCTGGCTTGAAGTAATATTTTCTCCAAACATATCTTCTGAGATTAATACCATGTGTCATTTTGATGAAGAATGTCAAACCTGCATGTTTTACATAACAATTTACATACCTAATAGCAATTGGCACTGATTGCAAGAGAGCACTCGCAGCCATTATAAACTTATATAACTACGAATGATTACAATGTTTGTCGGAAAACTGGTTGCTGGAAATAGAAGTAAAATTAATGTACTATGAACAGCTTTGTTGCATTATGCATTGGTTCAGATTAAATCAAGGTTGAGGCAGAGCTCTTGATAGCTTTGAAATAGTGCAAGGTTCAATGAGGCTTTTCAAGTGTGTTGTATCACAGAACCTTAAAAAATTTTTTTTATTTTATTTTACTCTTTCTCTTATCAAGGAATTAGTTGAAGTTCAATTTTCC
This sequence comes from Craseonycteris thonglongyai, assembly GCA_004027555.1. Lineage (NCBI taxonomy): Eukaryota > Metazoa > Chordata > Mammalia > Chiroptera > Craseonycteridae > Craseonycteris > Craseonycteris thonglongyai. Next base: position 4,029 of record PVKE010044043.1, on the reverse strand, counting down.
CCTCTTGTAAAAGAATCCATAGCAGCCCCATTCCATGGTATTTAGTACAAATGAATAGGGTTGCTAGCAATTTGGCATAGTTGCTTAACAGCATAAACATATGCAAACCCTGTAAAGAGAAATCTGTTTAAAAAAAGAAACATTTTTGCAACATCACACAGGCAAGTTAGGAGACTAAATGGACTCATGACTCAATTCCTCTGTGATCGAGTATCTTCCTTCCCTTTGATCTGTTATATCACTGCTGCCTCAAGGGTGAAATATTTGTTCTCCTACTCATTGCAAGGCACCACATGTTAGTGAAATATGATATAAGCTTTTAATATAGTGCTGCCATCAGACATTCTATTAAAAGGGTAATCATATATTCAAGTGGCTGTTATTTATTGATTATGGAGAGCTCTGATCTGAAGGAAGCATATATTACCATTTAATCAATGGCTTCTTTCTAAGGGTTGAACACGACCAACCCCAATTTTGAAAATTGCTGTTTTCCTAAGGACACTGTAACTTAGCTTCTCTTGGTTGGCTGATGGCAACCAGACAAAAACTGTGTTGTCCTTTATCCTAAAAGTAGAACCATTTCCGTATTTGTGACTGTTTCTTAAGAAATATTTTTAAGTGGTAATAATATATCCTGTTGTTGAATGCCCTTTGGCAAATTGTTTCCTAAGAACTTAGCTCTCTGGGGTACATTAGTATTTCTTTTTTTCACTTTCTCATTGAAAAACAAAACAAAACAAAATGTTTTAAATGACATTTCTTGGAAATATGTTAATGCAATGCTTATCTAAATACTTATTGTCCCTCTAACAGTTAACCTTTGGACTATGTTTCAAGCTGCTCAAAAACTGGGAGGATATGAAACAGTAAGTGTTTAAGCAACTTAAATGAAATAATTTTTCAATCTAACTCCCCCCACCCCTTTGACCAAAATGGAGAAAATGCAAAAGCAAAACCATCATTGACTGCCTTTTCAAATGGCTCTACACTTTTGGGGGTTTATTGGGCCGCTTTTGGAAACAGTCCCAATTAGTTCCAGGTTTGGCAAAACTGTAAACTTGTCGTAAAAACTACAAGTGGAAAACATATGTAACTCTCCCCTGTCAGGGAAATTAGTTGGGTCTGTAATTTTTTCCCATGTTGAGAAAGGGCTATTATTGTACAACAAGCCAAGATTGCATAAAAGAAATTTCCCTTGGCAACATACCTGACATCTGTTCATGTCTAATATGGGAAATGTATTAAAGGCTTTCAAAAGTAATCAGTATTGGCCATTAAGGAATAAAATGCAGCAGAATCTCCTCTCATTCTAGGGCAAAGAAGCTTTATTAGACAAGGGTCAGTGCTGCATAAACAGGAAGTTATCAAACTTATTCAGAACAGGCTCTGACACTCTTTATCAGCTAATTCTAACTGACAGGAATGGGTTATTATTAGTCCACAGGAAAATCTGATGGCCACGGATTTTTACAGCATGTATTTTTGAACCAATAAAATGTGAGCAACAAACTAAGATTAAAATCTTGAAAGAAGAAGAAAGAGTTTGATTAATATAGCACACAGAGATGACATCTATAGTAAAATCAATTGACATAGGAAGATGTCATCATTGGAAATATTTTCTCCTTCACCCAATGATCAGAATAAGTTGTATAGTTTCTTCTGCAATTGAATAAGACATTGTTTTTTTCTTTCCTTACAAAGTAACCTGGGATATCTCTGTATCACAGTAAAATGACAGTGAGAGACACAAAGTAAAAAAAAAAAAGAAATTCATTTAGCCCAAACATAATAAGTAGTATTTCAGGCCAGATAGAGCATATTGTTTCACAAACTAATATAATGGTTTGATGTCAGGGGTTTGGGACAGGAAAAGATGGCAAGCATTATATGATTCAAATAATCTGGTATTTACTATAGAGACATGTGCTGTAAATTCTGATTAAAAACTCTTTGATGTGAGTTCATGTGCATGTAATGTTTGTTTAACATATGGGCTATACATATATGTTCATAAGGAAATATAATACTGATCTGAACTACATGTAAAATGTACATTTCATAGATATGAATTTACTTAAAATATTTTTTTATTAAGTACCCTATGTAAAAACAAATATGAAAATTTTCACTTGATTGGATATGTTGATGCCACAAAGAGATCAGCTCCTTGCCACTTTGGCTCATAGTTTTGCAAACTTTTGAGCTAATATAGCTTTTATCCATTTGAAAAAGATGATAATGTATTCATGGCTAGTCTCATAAATTTAGGAGTTACCTCCATAATCTAGACTTTTAAGTCTAACTTTTAATGTTAATAGGAATATACATGTTTATGAACTGTGACCACAGATAAGTTACATGATATGCACAATATTATGAAATGTCTTTTTAAATCCAGGAACTTGTTATTCTCTGATAGGGAGAATGCCAGCAAATTTTACAGAATTAGTGTTTTCTGTATTTGTATCTTAATGTGTCTTGACAAGGACTTTTTTTCCCATGTAACAACAAGTCAGTGAAGAATGTACAAAAAAAACCAAAACAACCCAACAACCTTCTGATTAGTTTTCAGGGCATTTTCAGTACTCTTTGAACAAATAGTACTTATTCTTTTGTTGAATGAATGAATGAATGACTACATAATTAGCAAATCATACAAGCACTTGTTTACAGAGTATCCTATGTGTACAATACATTGTGTTGGATGCTGGTAAATACAACAGTATCTAGGCCAGTGGTTTCAGTTGCTTACCACCTAGGAGAAGTGGGTAAAGGTCAGTACCCTGTTCAGGTAAAGTACTTCCTCATTTAGACATGAGAGAAGGAAGACTTATGGATCTGATGTCATTTGAGCAGAATTTTGGTGAATGGATGGAATTTAGACATACATGAAAAATCATGGCCTCCCAAGAAGGGAAAATCAAATGGGGAAATAAAATGTGGAGATGGAATCAAGTTGGGCATAGAGAATTTGAGTAATTTAAAGTAGAGTGACTAGGTGGCTGGGACAAATGACCATGAAGGCTAGTCCAGAGAGAAAATGAAGCCAAGTGAAGAGACAACGTGGATACAAGGCCCTGGAGTTATTCAGGAGGCAACAGGGAGCAGGGAACACATGGAAGATTGATAACAAGCTAAGTGTTACACTTTGCTATTTATTCTGCCTTCACTGTGTGTGTAGGTGGAGTGAGGTAGAGAGAGGCTGGAATGGAGGAATATGGAAGACCAGATTGGCATCTGCCTTTTAGCTGGTTATGAGTTTCATGTCTCTTAACTAAGCCACAGGAAGACGGACTACCTCTGGGATTGCCCTATTCTGTCTTCCCTCCCTACTCACCCTTCACCTTGAGTCATCCTGGTTCACTGAGTCCCTGCCATTCTTCACATCAGTCACAATTTTGATATCTATTTCAGACAGTGAATCTACATAGCCTTCTTTCTATAAAATCTACATCTGGGGCCATAAACTGGAGGAAGCCAGTTGGTAGGATCCCCCCCACCCCTTGTCCCTCTCTTCTTCCTTCCTTTCTTTCTCGTTTTTAAAATGCCTTATACTACCTGTTGGCCCTGTAGGCACTTAAGTTTCTCACTCCCATTCAACATTTAAGCTTTTGAACCTCTTAAGCACAAAATACATTTTTCTCTTAGTATATTTTGGCTAGTAAAACTGTGAGATGTTCAGAGAGGATTCAGTTTTGAAGTTAGTCCAGAAGATATATGAAGAATATCCGAAGTCTGGGGACTTAAGTTGTCATCACAGTGTTATCAGAGGACACTTAGCAGTGAGATTAACTGATACCAGAACAAATGTAGACTTGTTGTTTAGAGCTCAAAAGAGATCTTAGAATCTTCTAGATCACTGGTTCCCAAACACTACTCAACAACTGGGGCACATATTTTCACTGGGGAACCTTAAAGTATGAGTAGTTGTCTAAGCCATGAAATATTACATTTGTGGTGGGGCCTGGGCCTAAACAACCTGAGAAAACATTTTTTGATTTTTTTTTTTTTTTTTTTTTTTTA
>PVKE010044042.1:0-13161 GCA_004027555.1 Craseonycteris thonglongyai | reverse complement strand
CATAACATGTTCAAAGGGCAGTATTTTACAACACAAAGCTTCCTGATGGATAGATACTACAGTGGTAGGACATAAAGTTTGAAAATGATTCATCTTTCCTGCAAAGGGCAATCAATCCTTTGTTTTTACCAACCATTGCTGGTGCCCCATCGGTAGTTATCCCAGACAACTTACGCAAAGGCATGTTTATCGACCCGGCATATGTTCTGAAAGTTTTATAAATATCCTCACCTCTCGTCTGTGCTTTCATTGGTAATATTTGCAACAGCTCCTCTTTTACTGTGAAGTTACTAAATACCATTCTCACCATAACTGCCAACTGTGCGGTGTCTGATATATCTGTTGACTCGTCAAATTGCAGAGAGAAGCAGTCACATATTTCCCAGTCAGTCTTTAACTGAGTTTGCAAGTCTTTTGAAACTGCATGTATTCTTCTTGTGACTGTGTTATTTGACAACTGTAGGTCTTGTATCGCCGACATAATCTCACACTTGTTAGAATGTTCCTCAAACAAACAATCGGCAGCAGTCAGAAATGCTTCTTTTAACAATTCACCATCCTGGAAAGGTTTTTTCTCCTTTGCGAGCATGTGAGAAATTTTGAAAGAAGCAATGGTTGCCTGTTTATATTTTTCCACATGTCTAGTGAAAACAGTCTGTTGAGTAGTTCAACTTAATTTGAGTTGATTTATTTTTTTCTTTCTTACTTCAGATTTAAGTGGATAATTCGTATCAAAAGTGGTATGACTTGTCTGAAAGTGACGTTCAGCATTATGTTTTTTCGGCACTGCACAACAGGCAAACGCATTTACCTTTTAAATTAATGAAACGGGGGAAGCCAGGATGGCTCAGTGGGTTAAGCGCTCACTTTGCAGCCCCGGGGACTGAGGATCGAATCCCGGCTCCGGCCTGTGCGGACCCATATGCTGAACTGAGGAGTGCCCCCAGTTTGGTTCTCACCGGGGCAAGACCCCAGCCCAGTTTCTGCCCTGTGCAGCCCTGTGCCCACCTGTGGAGTGAAACTATGTGGAAAAATGAATGATGTGCAACTATGGAGACTGTTCGGGGCCCTCCCCCTTCTCTCTGTCTCTGTATCTCTCTCTGTCAAAAACAATAAAAAGAAAATTAATGAAACAATATGATTCCTCCCAGTCTGTGTTAAAATTAGAGGTTCGTTTTCTCTTATTTGGTCCACTCATTTTAGGACTAAAAAAATAAAAATAAAAATAGTTATAGAACTACAATATCATATCAAATTGCCACCATAATAATAGATTACCTACCTCGCTTTTAGTTCATTTAAAGTCGAATATATCAAAACACTGTGATCCTAGCTAACCGTCACGACCCGATCAGTCCAGCAATCGCAATGAAAATGGCAACTTGGCGTCTCCCGGTTGGGTGGAGGAGAGTTTAAAGAGTGCAGCGGCTAAACAAGATGCGACATGTACAAAGGCGAAAGCTAGGGACAAACTTATACATATGATATCGCAAACATACCAACGAATATAATAAACCTGTGTAGCTACTCAAACAGTATTTTAAAATTCTAACAAATGTATAAAAATAAATTATATTGGGGAAGCCGGGATGGCTCAGTGGGTTAAGCTCTCAGTTTGCAGCGCCGGGGACCACGGATCGAATCCCGGCCCTGGCCCGTGCGGCACCATATGCTGAACTGGGAGCTCCCCCAGTTCAGTTCTCTCTGTCTCTGTATCTCTCTCTCTCTCTCTCTGTCAAAAATAAAGAAATAAATATATATATTTAAAAAAAAATAATAAATTATAGTTTTACTTAGTGTTTATGAAAAACTTCTGATGCAGTCAAATAATGGCGGGTGCACACAGATCGGGCCGCGGGCGCCATGGCACTCGCGGGCACGGGGTTGGGAATCCCTGGTTTAGGTTATCCAGTTCTTCTTGATTCAGTCTAGGTAGACTATATGTTTCTAAAAACTTGTCCATTTCTTCTAGGTTGCAAAATTTGGTGGCATGTAGTCCTTCATAGTATTTTTGTATGATCCTTTGTATTTCTGTGTTATCAGTTGTAATTTCGCCTCTTTCATTTCTAATTCGGATTATTTGTGCATCTTCTCCTTTTCCCTTGGTGAACCTAGCCAGGGGTTTGTCAATTTTATTAATTTTTTCAAAGTACCAGCTCTTTGTTGTATTATTTTTTTCTATTGTTTTTTTATTCTCTATTTCATTTAGTTCTGCTTTAATTTTGATTATTTTCTTTATTCTGCTGGCTTTGGGTGGTTTTTATTCTTCTTTTTCTAGTTCTTGAAGATGTGATATTAGGTTGTTTACTTGTACTTTTCTTGTTGCTTGAGAAAGGCCTGTATTGATATAAATTTCCCTCTTCTTACTGCTTTTGCTGCATCCTAGTAATTTTGGTATGTTGTGTTTTCATTGTCATTTGTTTCTATGTATTTTTAATCTCTTCTCTTATTTCTTCTTTGATCCAGTTGTTTTTTAACATGTTGTTTAATCTCCATGTATATGTGGTTTTTCCCGCTTTCTTTTTGTAGTTGATCTCCAATTTCAAAGCTTTGTGATTGGAGAATACACTTGGTATGATTTTGATTTTCTTAAATTTGCTGAGGCTAGTTTTGTGTCCCAGCATGTGGTCTATCCTTAAAAACGTTCCATGTGCACCGGAAAAGAATGTATAGTCCTCTGTTTTAGGATGAAGTGTCCTGTAAAAGTGAATTATGTCCAGTTGCTGTAGTGTATCATTTAAAGCTGATATTTCTTTGTTTATTTTCTGTTTGGACAATCTGTCCATGGCTGTCAATGGGGTGTATAATTGTGTTTTTGTCTGTTTTCTCCTTTTAGATCTATTAGTAGTTGTTTTGTAAATTTTGGTGCTTCTTGTTTGGGGGCATATGTATTAATAAGTGTAATATCTTCTTGTTGTATTGTCCCCTTTATCCTTATGAAATATCCATTTTTGTCTCTTACTATGTTTTGATCCTGAAGTCTGTTTTGTCAGATATAAGTATGGCTACACCTGCTTTTCTCTGGTGCCATTTGCTTGGAGTATTTTTTTCCACCCTTTCTTCTTGAGTCTGTGTTTTTCCTTGTGGCTGAGGAGTGTCTCTTGTAGACAGCATAAGGTTGGATTTTGTTTTTTAATCCAGTTTGCTACTCTGTGTCATTTTATTGGTGAGTTCAGTCCATTTACATTCAGGGTGATGATTGATATATGAGGATTTCCTATAGCCATTTTATCTTTTGTTTTCTGGTAGCTCTTTTTTTATTGCTTCTTTGCTTTTTTCTTCCCATTGATTATTTTAGTTTGATGGTGTTTATGTTTTTTCTGTTTTCTCTTCTTTTATTGTTATGTGTCCCAGTTCTAAGTTATTTTTCAGTGGTTACCATGAACTTTATATAAAAGACAGTTTCATCTATGCAGTGGTTCCTTTTCTTAAGGATGTGTCTTATCTCCATTCTCTTTGGAAACTTAAGTCTTTACTTTGTCCCCTTTTTATATTTTTTTTTGTTCCAGTTTATTCCTATTTACTTTTGCTTTTTGTTTCAGGTCCAATCGTCTCCTTTACTATTTCTTTAAATGCTGGCCTTGTGCTGGAAAAGTCCTTCAGTTTTAGTATGTCTGCAAAGGTCTTTATTCCTCCTTCATATCTAAAGGATAACTTTGCTGGGTACCGGATTCTTGGCTGGTAATTTTTCTCCTTTAATATTTTGAATACTTAGTTCCATTCCCTTCTGGCATGTAGAGTTTCTGTTGAGAAATCTGATGAGAGTCTGATGGGCTTTCTTTTATAGGTTATGGTTTTCTTTGTTCTGGCTGTCTTGAGGATTCTTTCTTTGTCTTTGACCTTTGACATCTTCAGTATAATGGGTCTTGGAGAGGGTCTGTTAGGATTCAAGTAGTTAGGGGTCCTATTTCTTTCTTGGATTTGAGGTTCCAGTTCTTGCCATAGATTTGGAAAGTTCTCATCTACTATATTTCTGAGTAGATTCTCTGTGCCTGTCTTGTCCTCTGCTCCATCTGGAATACCTATTATTCTTATATTATTTTTTCTAATGGAGTCAGATAGTTCTTGTAGATATCTTTCATTTCTTTTAGCTTTTAGGTCTCTTATCCCTTTTGTGACATTTCCAAATTTTTGTCTTCTATTTCACTAATTCTTTCCTCCATCTGGTCAGCTCTGCTTCCTATGCTAGCTATTTCATTTTTCATTTCTTGTGTTATCTCCAGAATTTCTATTTGCATCTTTTTCATAGACTCCATTTCCTTTCTGAGATCACTTAGTGCCTTCTGTGTACTCTGCCTGTTATCTCTGATCTCTCTGAATATTTTCATAATTGCAACCTTGAATTCTCTGTCATTTAGCTCATATAATTCCATATCTTCAAGTTCCTTTTCTGGAGATTTTTCTTTCTTTCTGAGCTCCTTTGTTCAAAGGGGTATTCATCGCTGCTGGAGTATTTTGTTTCCTGGACATGAGGACTTTTCCCTTGCTAGATGTGAAGGTATCTTTCTTTTACTTCCTAGCTGGTATTAGTGTCTTAAAATATTTCCTCTTATTTATTTTGTTTTCTCACAGTGGGAGACTTCCTAGGAGATGGGCTTCTCTTTGACTCAGTTGCCCCGGTCTCTATGCCTCCTCTTTGGGAAGGTACAGTGGGCGATGGTATTCAATGCCTCTGAAATCCCACTGCTGTCAGAAGCTGACACACCTAGATCCCTCAGGTGGGGGCAGGGCTTGTTCGGAAAGGTGCACGTTTGTTTGCTTCACAGGGTAATGGTGGCTTCCTGGCAGCAGCTCACTGAAGGCCCGCGGTGGGCAAGGCCTGCGGGTTGAGCCCTGGGAGGCAGCAAGGGGAAGCAGCCAGGCTCTGAATCCACGGCCAAAGCAGTGCTCCAGTTGGGGCCCCACCTCACTGAGAGCCACTGTGCACCTCAGCCACCAACACACACCCAGTGTCAGCGCTACAGCCACTGGAACACCCACCTCGGGCTGTAGTTGCTGGCCTCACGCTCTGCGGGTCCCCAGCTCCAGCTGCCCGACTCGAAGTGCCAGCAGCTGGATCTTCACTCCGGTCACCCACACTGATCTCTGGCTGCTGCTGGGGCCTTGCTCTGGCCTCCTGCCCCGCGATCTGGCTGCCCTCCCTGCACCCCGGCTGCTCCCTCCGCACCCCCACCAGAGCCTCTCACCACAGTCAGCTGCGCCCGCTTTTTCCGTCCACCCCGTTCTCTGGCGTCTGTGCCTCCACCTCTGTCCATTCTAGGCCTCCAACCTGCCCAGAGTCTTTCTGCTCCTGGACCCGCACCCCCAGCTCCCACTTCCGTCAGTCTCTCCTCTGCTGGACTCGGGTCAGCCTCTGGGTCATCACTGGGTGGGTCTCCAGGTCACGCTCCGCCGTGGGTCTCTGCACGGCTCCCTTTCTTCCTCTCTCACTCGCCTCTGTTTCTCCATCTTTAGGAATTTTCTTGAGTCTCTCAGCCGAGGCTGTGAGCTACTTAGGATTTTATTCTGGTTCGACTTTAGTTGTTTAAATTGTCTTTCCGGGAGGTTTCAAGAGCTCTCATGCCACCATCTTGATGACATCTCTGTAATGTATCATTCAAGGCTGCTATTACCTTATTTATTTTCTGTTTGGATGATCTGTTCAAGGTTGTCAAGAGGGTATTGAGGTCCCCTGCTATAATTTTGTTTTTGTCAGATTCTCCTATTAGATGTGTTAGTAATTGCTTTGTAAATTTTGGTGCTTCCTGATTAGGGACATATATATTAATGAGGGTCATGTGTTCTTGAATTATTTTCCCTTTTATTAAGAAATGTTCATCTTTATCTCATTTTTTTTTTTTTATCCTGATGTCTCTTTCATCAGAAATCAGTATGGCCACTCCTACTTTTCTCTGAATGACATTTGCTTGGAGTATTGTTTTCCACCCTCTGAGCCTGTTTGTCATTGTGGCTGAGGTGTTTCTCTTGTAGACAGCTTATGATTGAGCTTTATTTTTTAATCCAGTCTGCTACTCTGTGCCTCTTTATTGGTTGAATTCAGTTCATTTATATTTATGGTGATGATTTATTTATGAGGATTTCCTGTATCCATTTCTTACTTTTTATTTCTTTTTTGTCCTCACTTTTCTCCATTTATTTTGGTTTCTTGTTTCTGGTTGAATAGCCTCCTTCAGTATTTGTTGAAATGACAGCCTGTGCTGGAGAATTTTCTCAGCTTCTGTATATCTGAAAAGGTCTTTATTCCTCTTTTATATCTAAAGATTAATTTTGCTGCGTAGTTAATTCTTGACTGAATATTTCTCTCTTTTAAAATATTTATAATTGGGCTCCACTCCCTCCTGGCTTGCAGAATTTCTGCTGAGAAGTCTGTTGATAGCCTGATAGGGTTTCCTTAGAAAGTTTTATATATATATTCCCCCCCCCCCCCCCCGGCAGCCTTGAGGATTCTTTCTTTGTCTGGTTTTTGTCATATTCTGAACAATGTGCCTTGGAGAAGATCTGCTAGAATCTAGGTAGTTAGGGTTCCTGTTTTCCTCTTGAATTTGGGGTTCCAGTTCTTACCATAGGTTAGGGAAGGTCTCATCTACTATCTGCTTTAAAAGGCTCTGAGAAGATTCCAACTCACTTCTGGTACCCCTATTATTCTAATGTTGCTATTTCTAATGGAGTCAAGTAGTTCTTATAGAGCTCTTTTATTTCTCATTGACTCTCAGATCACTTTCTTCTTCCATCTGTGAGATTTCTATGCTTCTGTCTTCGATGTCACTAATTCTTTCCTCCAACTGGTCAGCTGTGTTTCCTTTGCTGGTTGGTTCTTTTCTCAATTCTCCTATTATGCCTTTCATTTCCAGGAGTTCTTTTTGGTTCTGCTCTAACTTATCAATTTTGTTGGTAAAGTACTCATTTTGATCAGAAATTTTCTTATTGAAGTCATTTAACTGTGTCTGGGTACTTTTGCAGTATTTATTGAGCTCTCTGAGAGTCTTGCAAATGGCAGCCCTGAAATCTGTTTCACTTATTATATAGTTCCAAATCAGTACGTTTCTTTTCTGGAGACTTTTCATTTTCTTTTGGAGTGGCTTTGGATCCTGAGGTATTCATTGCATTTGATGTGGGGTTTTTTTGTTTGTTTGTTTTTCACCTTAGGCATGAGTATATTTTCCTTCTGGGGGATTTCCTAGAAGATGTGCTTCTCTCTCTCTCTCTCTCTCTCTCTCTCTCTCTCTCTCTCTTTTACCCAACTGCCTTAGTCTTGACGCTCCTCCTCTTTAAGAATGTGAGGTGGGCTGTGGCATGGTATGTGTCTGATGTTAGTGTTGGGAAAGCATGGCTGCAGCTCCTGTATTTTGCAGTCTTCCTGGGCTCTTCTGTCTGTTCAGACAGGGGCAGGGTTAGTTGGAGATGGCCCAGGTTTGTGTCAGAGGGTTATTGCAATTTGCCTTTTTTATCTTGCTATATAGCCAGTAATAGTTGGGGTTAATTTGAGGTGGGGATAAGATTTGCAAGAGGATTAGGGGAAGCAGTCAGTTTCTGTGTCCTGGAGTTGCTCTCCAGGGAACTGGCTTAGCTGATAGAAGGCCAAGCAATTGGGGGGTGGTGGAGTTTGTGGGCTGGCTGGGGCCAGCCTGAGATACAAGAGTAACTTCTTCTGTTAGTAGGGAGGCCAGCCAGTCAGTGTGTGTGCTCTCTTGAACATGTTCTGGGGGTGCGTTCTGATATCCTGGATATGAGATTTTAGATTCAGTGTCACCCAGAGACAGTTTTTGTTTGAGTCCTTGCTACTAGGCTTCAGAGTGCTCGCCCAACTGGTATAGGGCCAGGCAGGCAGACTCGGTTGATAGAGAGGCCAGTCCTGCCGTGGATATGGAGGCTAGCACACAGTTCAGCTCTGCACTTTTCTCCCCAGTCCTCACTCAAGCTTCTTCCAGGAGTGCACTCTATTTTCCTAGTTGTGGGATCTCAGAAATACCTTCCCTCAGAGCTGATTCGCTCTTTTGAGTCCATGCTTCTGGCTACAGGGTGCTAGACCAGATGGCTGAGTGCCAGGCGGTAGGCGCAGCTGAGATATGGACACAGATCTTGCCATGAGCAGGGAAGCTGGTTGACCAGAATGGAGGCGCCGCTGTCTTTCTCCTTTTAGCCTGCCTGCGACCACTCCTCTGCTAGGGTTGTGCTGTGATTTTGAAAGTCAGTGGACCCGGGAAATTGCTTCCCTAAGAGCAATTTGTATTCATATCAGCTCTGCTGCATCTATAGACCAGCAACTCCACAGGTGGAGCTGTGGCTGGTGGGCTGGCACCCTATTCCTTCTCTGCCCTGGGCAGTTTAGCCGCCCCTGCTCCACAGTCCCTATTCCACCTCAGGTGCTGTGATCTGAATGGGGCATAGCCTGCCGCTACCTGGGTTCAGATTTTAAATTGTCCACAATCTCATGGGGCTTCTGCTCTCATCAGGTCTTGGCTTCCAGCCCGCCTTGAATCTAGTTCCACTTTGGCCTGAGTCCCCCAATCCCCCTTTTTCTACCAGCCCCAGGTCATGATCTGCGGCCCTGTCCCCGTATTGCTCCTTCCCCTTCTCTCCCACTTGCCTCTTTTTCTCTTACCTTCAGGTGTTGTCTTGCATTGTGTAGCTTTCTCAGCTGAGGCTGTGTTTCTCAGGGTTTCCCCTGTGGAGTCCCCACTGTTTGAATGTCCCTTCCCAGGTAGGTTTTGGGGTTTTTCTCTCACACCATCATTTTCTGATTCCTCTAAGCATATTTCTCAAAGTATTTAACATTGACTTTAATTTTCTTTAATCTTTACAAATAGGAAGGATAATTATATAGCTATTGCACAATTGTTAAAAAACATTAAATATATTAAAAAATTTCCATTTAAGTTACATCATACACTAAACAGAGTAGCTTAAAAAATACTTGTCTTTTCAGCTAAACATAATTTTCTTTCTAAGAAGACTTACAAACTAGTTTTCACAAAGACATCTTACTCTCGAAAAGATTACACACATGTTGTGCACAGACCAATTGTTGTCTTTTATAATTTTATTTTAAAAGGGAGTATTTATTCAACACAACTGATTCACAGAAGTGTTTTACTAGCTTTCCGATTCTAAAGTGAATTGCATTCTGTTTTCCATATCAGATTCTAATTTATCAGCAGTTTCAATGTCTGCCCCTCCAAAAACATCTACCCTTAACAATCAGGGGAAGCTGGGATGGCTTGGTGGGTAAAGTGCTCGCTTTGCAGCCTCAGGAACTGAGGATTGATGCAGACCCAAATGCTGAACTGGAGTGTGCTTCCTGTGCAGGAGGCCCCCAGCCCAGCTCCTGCCTTGTATGGCCCCAGCCCACGTGTGTGGAACAAAACCATGTCTTAAACTGATGACTTACAACCATGGAGACTGCTCTGGGCCCTCCTCCTTCTCTCTGTGTCTCTCTGTCTCTGTCAAAAAACAAAATAAATCTTTAAACAAAAATCAGAAATACTTGCCAGCAAAATTCTACTAGTTGAAAAATATGCTTCTTATAGTGAATAAAAAGCCCTATAAAAATTCACATGAAAACATAGCCCATGCTACATAAGAATAAAGCAAGAATCATTACCACAAGTAAAAAACAAATTTTTATTTTTTTGAAAGAACACCAGAAACCCATTCTAATTCTACTTAAAGTACCTTGCTCTACAATTCTAGGAGATAACTCTGGCTTGTTATATGTACTCTTAACTATGCACACCTTGGAGACAGATATAAAAAGACAAGAAAGGACCCCTCAATAGGCAGTGGTCTACTGATAGCTTTTTTGTGCACACTTAGTTAATCAGGATGCATGTGTGTATGCACACAATACAATTTTCAGTGCTTAGAGAAACTGAGAATACCATCCTTCCTCTTTCTGAAATTTTCCCCTCTTCTTACACTTACCATACTTCCCTATTTTCCCTCTTATTCCCTTATGATTATATTGTCATCATAAAGTTCCAACCCCCATGAACTCCAAGAAGGTGCTTTGTAAAAAGGCATCTTTGGGTTCTTCTTTCTCTATGAAGACTGGAGGAGTCTCCTTTCTTTACTGATGCACTGATTTGGCAGGTATATTCTAAATGACAGGTACTGGAGAATCAGAAATGAACAAGCTTAGATTCATTTCATCTGCATCTAGTCAAACTAATTATATATCAGTTAAGGAAACCATTTCATAACAGTTCAATGATATTCTCAACATCACCCAGCTAGCAAGTGGAAGAGCTGAATTAACTCAAGTGTCTACCCCAAAGCCAAACGTCTTTCTGCTGCATGGCTGATTGCCTGACCAGCTGACCTATCCCAGTGAGTTTTGATGGCACAGTGTGGCTGCCTGTGCGATAGGCCATGAGACCCCACTTTATCCATAGGGTATAGGGGTTGTTGAAATCCTTCCTTCCGTCAGAGACAGAAAGCAGCAGTAATGTCTTTGATAACCAAATCTTGGCTGTGATCTCCTAATACCTTCTACCTCTTCCTGCTCAGAAGTTTTACCCAGGTGATGTTTTGTAATCCCCTCCTACTCTACTCATCACACATAGAGTTAAGCTGGTCCTCATGCACTTTGTATAAGGTGACAAAAGTCTGATAGTGATCTTTTATAAATGTAATACAGTATCACCGGTAATTCTAATTTTAGATTCTCAAATTGAAGGCCGTGAGTAAATAGGAGAGAAGGGTAGTGTTATGAGAAAGCAGAACAGCGGGATGTGAAAGTTGGTAGCAGTGATCTATCAAGAGACAGAGACATCAGGAAAGGGTTTTTTTGTTTGTTTTTCTCAGAAGCTTCCATTTCCCTTAAGAATGAATGGTAAGAAGGAGCCAGCCACAACAAAATCTAGGAGAAGAGACACTAAGTAGAGGGAAGAGCAAGTGCAAAGACTGAAGAGGAATGAGCCAGAAGTATTAGAGGAACGAGAAGGTGAGGTAGAGTAGTAGAGAGCAGCATACCCAGGGAACTGCAAGCATTTATGTGGGGCTAGAAACAGAATGCCCGAGAGGGTCCTCTGTCATCTGGTCTCTGGTTCCCACTCCAACTTCACTCTGCCTCTTCTCACAGATTCTTAAGCTCAGACACATGGTTGTTTTCAGTGACTGGAAACAACCACTTTCTCTCTTGCCTTTATTCCTGCTGTTTCCACTCATTTGAATGAACCTTCTGCCCTGCTAACTCCAGTTTTCCCTTCACAGCTCCTCTAGGGCATCAGTCCTGCTCTAGCCCCCCTGGCTGTGTTAAGAAGCAATCCTCTCTGTATTGGGGTAGCCTGTGCATGAATAACCCCCGTGGTGAATTGCATTTCCCTTGAAGGTAGGGCTTGTGTAATTTGTGCTTGTGTCCATAGAATTTGACATGGGATGTGACACAAAGTGGGTGGATCTGTTCATTGGAGCCATCTCCTTGTCTCTCCTCTATGGCTCTCCTGCCTTTTCCTTATCTGGGTTATGAGTCCTATCTCACAGTCTTTCCTGTAGATTCCCAAGGAACCTCTTTATTTTTCTTCCCTCTGATCATAGCAACATTTTAGCAGATCTTAAAGTATGTCTTAACACATATAATGCTTTGAGAATCCTGTGTACATATTATATGAACAAAACAAACAAACAAAAACTCATAGACACAGATAACAGTATGGTGGTTACCAGAGGGTAAGGGGGAAAGGAGGAGATAGAAGAAGGTAAAAGAACCAAATATATGGTGATGGAAGGAGAACTGACTCTGGGTGGTGAGTACACACTACCATATACAGATGAGGTATTATACAACTGTACGCTTGAAACCTATATAATTTTATTAACAAATGTCACCCCAATAAATTTATTTTTTAGATGTTAAAAACAAAAGAAGCTAGCAGGTCTTATTCTTTTTATTTCTTTTCCTTGCATGCTATATTTTTCAGGGAAGGGAAGGAAAACCAGTCCCTTGTGTTCACATGTATCACATGCCAGTCTGTCGGTTCAGTCTTCATCTGTTACCTGATAGGACGCTGAGAGCACCATTGACAGATAGTTATCTCTAACTTACAAATGGGAAACTGAGGCTCAAACAACTCATAAGCTGAGTTATAATTGGAGCCTAGGT
Source organism: Craseonycteris thonglongyai (assembly GCA_004027555.1). NCBI lineage: Eukaryota > Metazoa > Chordata > Mammalia > Chiroptera > Craseonycteridae > Craseonycteris > Craseonycteris thonglongyai. The sequence goes on along the minus strand of PVKE010044042.1, from coordinate 1,061 downwards.
CAGTCTGAGTGCCTCCCTCAGTAAAATAACAAGAAACTATATCTAAAGTCAGAAAGTCTCTTTAGAATTCATAATGAATTCAATAAAATTAATTCATTTCATAAAATAACTTCTTAATTTGATTTCTTTTAAATTAATAAATTATGTTCTTAATTTAGTATATATAAAATGAGAACAGTAATATGAATAATAAAACAATCTAATGTAAAAATGTCTAAGATAAAATCAGAAAACCTATGGAGATTTGAAAAAGACTTTAATCAACATTATAAAAAGGCAAGCTATTATTATTGTCTCAGATTATTACCATTATACAAACGAAAGCTAAGTGCAAAACTGAGTAACATAGGACTACAAGCCAAAAGAATATTTTTCTTTATCCACCACTCAAAAAGTTATATTACTATATATATTACGCATAATAATGAGTGCCTAAGGAGTTTTTATTAACGTGGAAAGAGCAGTCACCTTGGTAATTATCTAGAGTTCAATTGCATTTGAGAAGTATTTCTATTTCGAGAAAAGAAAGAAAAGGAAGAAAATATCTTCAAATTGACATCAGTCTTTTGTTCTTAAGTAATGCTATAATAGTAGTAGCATCATACAATTTTGTCCATTCAGACCCTCCTCTAATTACCTATGTCAGCCTATTCGAGAATTTCAACATTACTTACATGTTACTTATACCATAGAGGATTTTTCAGATGGCAAAATGCATTGCAATTACATAAATCTTTTGAAGTTCCTAGTAAGTGTGAGCAGCTGTCCTGTATAACTCAAACACAAAGTTCAGCAAAATATGGACCCTGCACTCAAGAAACTTACAGTCTAATGAAAGACATCAATAATTGGGACTGATTGTGATTTGAATATTCTACATACAGTTTGCTTATCTATTTAGTATAAATGAAGGTCTTTTAAAGAGACATTCTCTGAAGTTTTTGAAGTGCAGCAATTAGCACTTCCTAAAATATGACTAAATTGTTATAAAGAAGCACCCCAAGGCTATTTGGATGATTGGTGCCCATTGTTACCACATCATTTCTTCTCCCAGCCTAAAG
>PVKE010044041.1:0-13157 GCA_004027555.1 Craseonycteris thonglongyai | reverse complement strand
CCTCCCTTGATTTTTGCCTTCTAGAAATTTAGACAGTCTTACCTTCTGCTGGGTTGGTTTGTTTGGAATCTTCACATAGGAGAATCCTTCACCACACCCTGTGGGATCTGCTACCCCAGTCACCTCCAGGAGACACTTGCCCTTCATGGCAGCAATGAAGGCCCTTGTGGTGTTCCAAGGAGCAGTGCGAACCTGAGGTACAGAAAAATATCCCAAGGGTTGTGGAAAACTTTGCTGTATGTCTAGCTATACTTAAAAGGTTGTAATAATTACAGTAATGTACAATTTGATGAATTTCAGTAGTTACATAAAGCTCCCCCATACTCACTTTGCTGTTGTTCTGTTTTCCTATGGCACTTAAATCATGTTATTAAATAGAGGCCAAGATCTCAGACATTATAAGTAATAATAATATGCGGAACAGTGATACCCTTCAGCTTCATATCCCTTGGGCTTAACTGAGAGTTCTCAAAAGGCAGGGTTGACCCCAACCTCATAATACTCAAAGAGGTGCGTGAGATTGATGGCTGCATTTGACTGTTCAAGTACTCAAATGGCTTCTTTAGAATGACCTATATAGTCTCATAATTAAATGAGAAGCATGCTTTACAAAGCACTAGCCCCAACCCCAACAGCACTAAACCAAAGACCGCTCTACCTCTGCCAGTGGTTTGGTTAAAAATGCCTGTCTTCTCCTGGGATCCTAAATGATGTTTACTGACCCCACAAAACAATCAGGGAATTAAGACAAGGGGAATGTGCTTATCCACAAAGACCAGTCAAAAGCATTCATGATTAGCTAGAAAGTGGTCAATTCTCTATTAAAGATTCAATCTTGAACACCATTCAAGAGAACCCTTAATTTCTGAAATTTCTAGACATCCACTCATTTTTTTACCCAAACCTCAAAAGAATAGAACAGTGCTTCTTTACTTGCTGTCTGACCTTATTTACAATCGTTTACTCATTTATTCATCTATTGCATATCTATCACATGTCATCACTATTTCATGGACCTCATGTTAGTGAGGAAGAGCCAACCAACCAACCAAATTCAATATTGCATGTCCAGTGACATTACAGGAAAGTAAAAAGTGCTATATGCATATAAAGAAGGAAAGGATGATGATCCAATCTGAATAAAGGGTGGGAGTGAGGTCAAGAGTCAGGGAAAGCTTCTAAGAGAATATAACTTGCAGATGAAGGTCAGATGGTAGAAGAGTAGAGAAAAAATATTCTAGGCAGAGGGAACTGCAGTTACAAAATCCTGAAAGGCAACGGAAAAAAATTTAGGGAATTGAATAAACTTTAATACTGAGGGTGCCAAAAAATTTATACATATTTTAAGAGATGTTATCTATATATTAGTTTTCGAAGTCAAATTGAATTATGGTAGCAATGTGTAGTATCACATTTGCTCAAATTATGGCATTAATCAAATGAATGCTAGTGTCACCATGTGACAGGCAGGACAGTCAAAGAAAATGGCAGAAGCACGATTGTCACTGGAGGAGCCCAAGACCATTTTGAAGCAGTATTTGAAATTTGAGAATGTTGTGAAAGTATGACAATGGAGGTGAGTATGCAGTAGAACCTCCAACACACCTAAAAATTGCATGCTTTTGTGATAAGTTTGAGACGCATGTTAAATTGAAAAGCTTTGGTCAATGTTGCTCAAGCAGTTCACCGCAGTCAGGAGTGTTGGGACACTGATGGTAACCACTTTTTTTTTTTTTTTTAGCCTTTTAACTGTTTTTATTATTCAAGCTCCATTTTTTATTTCGCTTTCTGACTCTGTGCTTGTGCCTTCAGGACTTTCACAACGATTTTCTGCTCCTCAATGAGGAAAGCACGCTTGATCCTGTCACGGACACATTTAGCACACATGGATCCACCATAAGCCCTGCTGACGTGTTTTTTCGTTTTAGACAACCTCATTAGAACTTTAGGTCTCACAGCACTAACCCCACGAAGTCGGCCTGGGCACACGCCGCATGCAGACTTTGGTGCTTTCCAGACCTTCTTGGTATAAAGGTAAACTATTCTATTACCAGGGGTCCGGGACAGCCTGGTTTTGTTTGACGCTGTATTGTAGGATAGCCTCCGACGGTATGTCAAACGCTGGACCATTCTGAATGCCTGTAGACACGGTTCCCGGAACGGTAACCACTTTTAACACCTCTTATAATTGCAGAAGTCAAACATGACTTATATTCATCTTTTACTATAGGTATATATTGCGTATTACAATTTTAATACAATTTTCTCCTTTCTTAAAATGTGTAAACATTTTTTTTGGCACCCTCTTTTTATCTGGAGCTTAGAGTATAAGATGGGCAATGAGAGGAAATGAGAGATTAGAATTATATACAAGACTCAAACCATATAGATCCTTGTAAATCATGTTAAAGACTTCTTCCTGAAAGAAATAAAGACTGAAAGGATGTCTTTGGCCAAGAGTGAAATGATCAAATTTTGTTTTAAAAGATTATTCAACATTTAAAAAAAATGGTGCCAGATTAGTTGGACATTAGTTCATATGCAAAATAAATAAACAAACCTTAATCTATACCATGCACATTATTAAAAATAACTCAAAATAGATCTAAACAGAAGATCGAAAACAATAAAGCTTTTAGAAAACGTAAGAGAAAATCTTTGTGACCTTGAATTAGATAAAATTTTCTTAGATACAACACCAAAAGCACAAGCAACAGAGAAGACTGACAAGTTGGACTTCTGCTCTTCAAAAGACACTGTTAGGAAAATTAAGAGACGGGGATGCCAGTATGGCTCAGCAGGTTGAGCACTCGACTTGCAGTCCTGGGGTCCGAGGACTGAATCCCAGCCCCAGCCCGTGTGAACCCATATGCTGAACTGGAGTGCACTCCCAGTTTGGTTCTCGCTGAGGTGAGTTTCCCATGGGGGAGGCTCCCTGCCCAGTTCTGGCCTGGCAAGGCCCAGTGCCCACCTGTGGAATGAAACTGTCGAAAACTGATGATATATAACTATGGAGACTGCTCTAGGCCCTCCCACTTCTCTGTCTCTGTCAAAAATAAAATAAATAAATCTAGAACACATACATCATCTTGTAAAACTGAAACTCCATATCCATTAAGCAATCCCTAGTCCTCCTTTGCCCAGCTCCTGGCGGCCACCATTCTACTTTCTGTCTCTATGAATCTTACTAATCTAGGTACTTCACCTAAGTGGAATTGTACAATATTTATTTTTATGTCACTGGTTTATTTCCTATAGCATAATATTCTCATGACTCATCCATGTTGTAACATCAAAATTTTCCTTTTTAAGGCTGAATAATATTCCACTGTATGTATATACATTTTGCTTATTTATTCATCCACTGCTGGATATTTGGGTTGCTTCCACCTCCTTAGCTGTCGTGAATAGTGCTGCTGTGAACATGAGTGTGCTACTATCTGTTTAAGACCCTGCTTTCAATACTTTTGAATATATACCCGTATATTGGATCATATGGTAGTCCTGCTTTTAGGTTATAGGTGTTTGGGGAACATCCATACTGTTTTCCAAAGCAGTTGTACCATTTTACATTTCTATCAATGGCATATAAGAGTTTCAGTTATTCTAGACTCTTGCCAACACTTGTTTTGTTTTTTGATAATAGCTATCTTAATGTGTGTGTGGTAGTATCTCACTGCTTGTTTGTTTTAAGATTTAATTGTTTTGAGAGAAGATGAGGAGAGGACCCAGAGCAGTCTCCATATTGTACATAATTAGTTGTGACATGGTTTCATTCCACATACAGATCTAGGGCCACACAGGGCAGAAACTGAACCAGGGGTCTCCCACATGGAAGGTGAGAACTTTTATAGCCAAGCCATCCTGGTGGTTACCAGTCATACTGCAGTTCAGCACAGGCCGGAGCTGGGAATCAAACCCTGGACCTCAAGACTGTGAAGCAAGGGCTTAACAGTTGAGCTATCCCAGCTTCCCCTTTTTTGGGTTTTGATTGGCATTTCTTTGACGATTAGTGATACTGAGTGTCTTTTCATGTGCTTGTTGGCCATTTGTATTTCTTATGAGAAATGTCTAAGTACCTTACCCATTTTTGAATTGGGTTGTTTTTTATTATTGAGTTGTAGTTCTTTATATTTTTGGATGTTGACCTCTCATTAGATGTGTGATATGCAAATATTTTCAATCCCATTTTTTAGGTTGCCTTTTCACTCTGTTGTGTTCTTTGCTGCAGAGATGTTTTTTATTTTGATGTAGTCCAATTTATCTAATTTTACTTTTGTTGTTTGTGCTTTTGGTTCCATATCTAAGAAATCATTGCCAAATTTAATGTCATAAATCTTTCCCCCTATGTTTTAAGTTTTATATTTTTAGTTTTTGAGTTAGTTTTTATATATGGTATAAGGTGAAGTTTCAACTTCATTATTTTGCATGTGGTATTCTGTTTCCCAAGTACCATTTGTTGGAAGTATATACTCTTCGTCTGTTTTCTTTAAATATGTAATTATGTTGAGACTCATCCAGGTTATTGTGTGTACTGATAGTTTGTTACTTTTTAATTGCTGTATATAATTTCATAGTATGGGTACACCACAGTTCAATAACCCATCAAAGGTTATTTTAGTTGTTCCCAGTTTAGAGCTATTATGAATAAAGCTGCTATGAATATTCATATGTAAATCTTTGTATGAACACGTTTTCTTTATTCTTGTGGAAATACCTAACAGTGGAATTGCTGCATCATACGATAATTCTATGTTCAACCTTTGGAGGAACTACCAGACTATTTTCTACTGTAGCTGCACCATTTTACATTCCTTTCAGCAGTATATGAGAGTTGCAGTTTCTCCACATCCTTGTCAACACTTACTTTTTCTTTTTTTTTTAATGGTCTTTCTAGTGGGTATGAAGTGGTCTCATTGTGGTTTTGATTTGCACTTCCTTAATGGCCAAGGATGTCAAGTTTCTTTTCATGTGCTTATTTATCATCCAGATACCTTCTTTGGTCAAGTGTTTGTTCATCTTTTGCCCATTTTTAATTAGTTGCTTGTTTTCTTACTGAGTTTTGAGAGTTCTTTTATGTATTCTAGATCTGAATCCTTTATCAGGTATGTGATTTGCAAAGATCTTCTCCCAGTTAGTGGCTTGTCTTTTAATTTTCTTTACTATTTATTTCCTATTGTTTTTGACAGAGAGTGACAAAGAAAAGTGGGAAGGCCCAGAGCAGTCTCCACAGTTGTACATCATCAGTTTTCAATATAGTTTCACTCCACAGGTGCGCTATCCCAGCATCCCCCAAATAGTACACTTTACATGTGATATTTATTCTATATCAATCATATCTCAATATAACCTTTAAGGATAAATTAGATGTACTAATAACAATTAGTGTAAAACCTTACCTCATCATCAATCTTCATCTGAAAATCTTCCTCATTTTCTTCTTCTGGAGCAAAAAAGGACTTTTCACCATAGCCAGCATCCTGGAAGAGGACAAATCCATCCATAAATCAATCAGTACATTGAAAAATGCAAAGAACAAGTATGAACAGCAAGTATAGAATATCAAGGCATATTTGCATACAGAATGGATTCTGTAAAGTCCTCCATTCTACATCCTTAGATATCAGAAGATGTATTACCACATTCTAAGGACCTTACCAGTGGATATATGATGTCTGACAATTAATTTCACAAACTCATCCTAGAAAAAGTGCTACATACCTCATTGCTGAATATCACTACGGTCACTTTTGAATTATTCCCCCTGGGAAGTTATGGATCAATGCCAGTGCCTAGTCTACCCTTCAAAGCAATTTTGGAACTCTTCTTCTGGAATGGTCATCAAAGCCATAGTTGTAGTACCTTGATGTCCTGAATGGCATCAAAATGTCTTTCACTATTTCCTTTATCTTAGGGTAAAGAAAAAAGTCACTAGGGGTTGGGTCAGGGGAGTAGGGAGGGTGTTCCAATAGTTATTTGTTTACTGGCTAAAAACTCCCTCACAGACAGTGCTGTGTGAGCTGGGCATTTTTGTGATGCAAGATCCATGTGTTGTGGGCAAAACATTCAGGTCATTTTCATCTTTTTCATGCAGTCTTTTCAGCATTTCCAAATAGTCAACTTGGCTGACAGTTTGTCCAGCTGGTACAAATTCATAATAAATAATCCTTCTGATATCAAAAGGTTAGCAACATTGTTTTGACTCTTGATTTGGACTAAAGGAACTTGTTTGGTCTTGAAGAATTGGCTGACTTCCATTGTGCACTCTGATGTTTGTTCCAGAATCATATTAGAACACCCATGTTTCATCACCAATAACATGGCCCAAAACATTGTCATGCCTCTCCAAAAGGTCCTGGCAAACTCAAGCTCTAACATTCTCACGATGGCACACAAAAACATGCAACAGGAATGAATGCCACTCAGCAAGACACTGCTACACACTAACACGAACACAGCTGTGAGACACTGATATACTCAAGGTTATACCTTCCCAAGTTGTTTGTAAAATGCCACCAACCTAAGTGCATGGTGGCAAGTTCACAAACTTAATTGTCAAACCTTGTATGTATGTATGTATGGTTAAGGTCCATAGGAAGTTAAATAGAGATGCTCATTAACTCAGTGGAACAGAGTTGTACTATCCACCTCAACTAAATTGTTCTTTTAGCCTGATAAGGAACTGTGCTTCTTTAAAGCACATGTGAGGCACCACCATCATCTCTGCCCACCTAGGAAGCTGTGGAGGACAACTGAGAAGTACTTTCCCGACTTACATACCTGTCTTGTAAAGAACAGAGATTAAAGTCACCACCCAGATGGATGAGCAAACATATTCAAGGCAAAGCAATATGCCCTAATAAGACCTCATTAAACCTTCCCACTGATACCTAGCTACACTGTAGTTTTCCCCAGAACCAATGTACATAGAATATTTCATACAGTTAGAATTTTCAAATAACTGATAATTATCTAGAAACCATAATTTCTAAACCAATGAGAACAGTGTTCATCTTGTCTATCTGAAAAAATCCACAAGTATAGGCAATGCCTAAGAGCAAGGTGCTCACTTTCAGTCGCTGCTCTGCAGCTATCATGCTATAATAAGCACAGCACTGCTCCGGAGACACCATAGCTCTGATCTCCTCTTCAGTTGGTAAACGAAAATCAGACTTCAGAACCCACCAATTTGAGTCCATCCCTAGAAAAGACAGAGGGAGAGAATGAGACCATTATAATTCCAAAGGCCCTTTTATTGACAGCAAAAGGGATAGCAAACCAAGACTGAACTAGGCAATGTCCTTGAAGGTACCAGGCCTAGCCACAGTTAGCCTTACTGGCCAAAAACAGCCCTGCTGCTAGGTTTCCCACATCTCATATAAGACATCCAACAGGGGAGGCCAGGTTGGGCGCTCACTGTGCAGCCCTGGGGACCGAGGGTCAAGTCCCGGCCCTGGTCCATGCAGACCCATGTGCTGAACTGGGGAGTGCCCCCAGTTCAGTTCTCACCAGGGTGAGACTCCTGCCCTGTGCAGCCCTGCCCGCCTGTGGAATAAAACTATGTGGAAGGGCCAGTGTGGACCCTCCCCCTTCTCTCTGTCTCTGTATCTCTCTCTCTCTGTCAAAAAAACAATTAAAAAAAAAAAAGACATCCAACAATCATATTGAATTTCCTGGTAGGCAAAATCAAAAAGCAACCAGAGCTTCCATAAGGAGATTATTTGCTACGTCCTCCTTATGATGATTATCAATTTCTATTTTGTTAGCTGTATGCTTATGCTTTAAATCAAACCCATAATTGTTTTTCTAGAAATAGTCAGAGAGGAAGAATAATCAGCCACAAGTGCTGACCTGTGCGTTTGAAGTCAGCGCAGAGCTTTAGCCTCTTCCTGATGCTGCTTTCTGAATGGGAAGGAAAGGCTTTTTTAATATCTTCCATTCGGATCCGGCGTGGCCGATCTATACTCTTCCAGAAGAGGCGGTAAATAAAAACCTGCCCGACAAACCAAGTGTTTTTATGTGGCAAAGTAAAGGATAAAAGTCTTCACCATGGCCTCTTCCCCTGTTAAGCCAACTATGTGTTTTGATCTTTCCTGAGGTACCACTAAATGCACATACCCTTATAGGTTGTATATATCCTGATCCCCTCCCCATCCTCTCATTCTTACCTGGAGAAAGTCTCGAATATGTGTATTGGCCCTTTTAGAGTTGGGCCCAGGAACTTCAAACAAGGGGCACTGTTGGCCAACCACAAAAATATCCACTAATTCTCGAATATAGTAACCTTGTCTTGTCCGAATGATGAGAAAATCAGTTTCTGGCATCTTATGAAGATAAATCGGGGCACGAAAAAGATTATTCTCAAATGCCTAGCAAAAATAAAAACACAAAAGTTACATATAGAGAAGCTGCCCCAGGAAATTTAGACTTAATAAAAAGAAAAATCGAACTTATTTGTTCTGTATCCCCATTAAGCCATCAAAGGTCTACACAGTAATATAAACAAATTCTAGTATGGAATATCAAATGGGATTAAACAGATAATTTTTTACCTACTGGCTACCTTTAAGAGTCAGTAGTGAGGAAGCTAAAGTATTTGGATTCAAAAGACACTGGCCTCTCTGCTATTCACAGTATAATGTCAGATAGTATCTTTAAGCTTTATTTTCTTTATCTAGAAAACTGACATACTTAAAATACCTACACCTCACAGGATTGTTATGAAGATTATATATGAAAATCACTTGAAAAACTAACAACTACTATACTAGCTACCTCAGACCCCAGCATAGACCCTGACTTAATACAGGTGAGATAAAAAATATTTCTTAAATAAATTAATAAACTGATGAAGTAGAAAGCGTGCCAGAGAAGACAAATTAAACACACAGAAACGTTTGAGCTTGTTTAAGTAGCAGCCAGATGGGTATCAACTTTCATAAGGAGGCTGATTCTAAGAAAAGACTTCACAGAAAATTAGAAAAGTGGAAAGAGGAAGGATCTTCAAAATATGGGTGTGAAAAGAAAACTCTAAATGTAAATTGTAAAGATAGGAAAAAAATTACAGAAGACTACAAAAACAGCCACAAAAAGAAGGGGATGATTGGTCGGCATTATAGCACAAGAATGCCAGGAACAGTATTAAAACAACACTCAAAATATGGTGGGAAATGAACTATAGATGGAAAAAAATAAAGAAAAAAATCTCGGATGCCGGCTGGGATGGCTCAGCGGGTTAAGCACTCGCCTTGCAGCCCAGGAGTCCAAGGATCAAATCCTGACCTGGGCCCATGTGGACCCATACGCTGAACTGAGCTGTGGCCCCAGTTCAGTTCTCACCAGGGCGAGCTGCCCATGCAGGAGGCCCCCAGCCTGGTTCCCACCCTGCGTGGCCTTGTGTCCACCTGTGTGGAATGAAACCATGTTGAAAACTGATGACGTACAACTGTGGAGACTGCTCTGGGCCCTCCCCCTTCTCTGTCTCTCTCTGTCAAAAACAATAAATCAAATCTTTAAAAAAAAAAAAAAAGCTTTGCAGATGCATTAGGAGAATAAGCAATAGTAATAATGGAATAAATTCAGTACAAGAGCAGGGAAAGTGGGTAAGATTGCTAAGAAAAATAAAGTGGAAGGAAAGTGCTAGAGATTTCCTCATATCATTTGTGGACCTCTATACATCCCCTTAACAAAATATGCAAAAACTAGGTTATCAGAGGGCTTCTCTACAACCATCAGAACAAAGAGGGGAAAAAAAACCAAAACACTTCACTATGGCTGGGGATTATACAGTTCAGATGTGGTTCAATACTCAAACTGACCACACAACTAATACAATCAAAACATACCAATTTTATACAAAAATTAAAATTAACTATAGTAAACTATCAATCCCAGGTTGACTTCCCTATGCCACCCAGATGTTTCTGGACTTCTTACCAATGTGTATTTTCAAAAACCTATTTTAAGTTTAGCTTATAAATAATTAGAAGCCAATTTTAATAAAATAATTTAAAAATTGGGGGATTATATTCATCTTCCCCATAATTAATGTCTGAATAGTATCTCAATCAACCAGAATTGGTTCCTTCTGGGCTGACTAGCTCCTCATCTGTCAATTCCTTAGGAAAGAGTTGTAACAGGAAAGAATTTCTCACCTGCAATAACTGGCCAGGATGGAGTGAGCCCAGGAAAGGAGATGTATGGCAGTAAACAGTTTCTCCATATTTACAGTCTGGGGCTCCAGGATCTTTTCCAGGTTTCTATTAGGAACACAGCAGAACTAGTTACTACCACAGAATATAATCAATAAGCCTGTACAAACAATTCCAGGAGCACAGCATTTTACTAATATTACTAACCACCGAAAAAAAACAAACAAACAAAAAACACATTTCTTTCTGCCAGGAACTTTATTAAAAAAATACAAAGTACATGTTCAGATTATCATTGGGTATCTTACTACACCCATATTAATAAAGATTTTTCCTGTGCAGACTCACCCGCTTGTAGTAATTTTTTATCTTGGTTGCCATGCCAACTTGCATCATTAATGGTCCATTTTCCTCACTATATTCTGCTAAAATAAGATCTCCATCTTTGCCCGTGAGGTCCTGAGGTGTGCGCATAAAAAACATCTCTCCACCACCTGAAGCTTGCCTCTCTTGTTCTCTCATCTGCCCAGAACAAAGAGAATACAGTCCAGATCCTGACAGGACAGTAACTACACACACAGATGCTGCTCATTCTGAGATAATGCCACCAAAAAGATTTTGCCTTGCCTTTCTGTCAATGTCATTGCAAAACTTTTCAAACATGTGAACATTTATTATCCCATATCCTAGATACAACTGTTTATATTTTTTGCCATATTTGTTTAACCTATAACTATCTCTATAAATTTTCCTGAAGCATTTTTGAAAATTGCACTCAGGGATGCTGGGATGGCTCAGTGGGTTGAGTGCTCATCTTGAAGTCCCGGGGGACTGAGGATTGAGTCCTGGCCCCAGTCAGTGCAGACCCATATGCTGAACTGGGATGTGTCCCCAGTTCGGTTCTCACCAGGGTAAGCCTCCTATGTGGGAGAACCCGGTTTGGCTTCCACCCTGGGGCATGCTTCCCATGTGGAAGGCCCCTGGCTTGCGGGGGTGTGCCTCTCATGCAAGAGGTCCCCAGCTGGTTCCTGCCCTGTGCAGCCTTGCGCCCATCTGTGGAATGAAACGATGTAGAAAACTAATGACGTGCAACTGTGGAGACTGCTCTGGGCCCTCCCCCTTCTCTCAGTCTCTGTCTCTGTCAAAAACAATAAAAATAAATCTTTAAAAAAAAAAAATGGCATTCATCATGATACCCTTGGATATTGTCATCTGCATCTCCTAAAAATAAGGATATTCTCTTAAATAACCACATTCTACCATAGCTGGAAAAATAAACAATTCTATAATATCATCTAATATCCAAACCATCTCTCAATTTATACTTCAATATCTTTTATAGACTTTTTTTTCTAACTGAGATTCAACCATACCTTAGCCTTCTTTTTGATGTGCTTTAGCAAGGGCTGGACTGAGTGGGGACCTGGCTGAGATAGTGCCCCAAAGGAGTACTTCTTCAAAGGTGGGCGATGGAATTGCCGGAGTTTGATGGGCCCCATGTGGGTGGGAAAGAAGGGCTGCCGTAATTCCACAGCAGGAATTGAGTGCTAAGACAGAAAATACAAGGGTTCAAGTTAAATACTACCTTGAGCCTAAGCAAGGTTTACCCATATCCTCAATTAGAACAAAGCAGTGGTTCCTATCTATCACAGAAAAAAAAAAAAGCCTTTACCTGAATAATATTTCCTCCAAAGGTGCCTCGAAGACCCTGTTGCTTGGGGTAGTAATATTCATCATTGGAGAGATTCCACGGATCTTTCACTTCTGGCTGAGACATATTCTAATGACAGGTCATCAAATAAACCTTAGTCAGACTCTCTTTCTCCATTATCTTTCTTTGTTCTTTTAAACACTAAGTCCCTTTTCCCTTCACAGACCTGTTGTGGTTCCTCCTTGATGACTCCTGTTTTCCCTAAGAGAATTCTACTCTTCTTCAGAGATGATTCCTTTTTACTCTCCTTGGAGGGGGAGTTAGATGTTGCCTCTTCCTTCTCATCAGGAATTTCTGAGGATGAAACAAAAATCACTCCGGAGTTGCTATCCCTGAAGATCCACATTTTCTACTGATACCTTTGCAGTTCCAAACTAGATCTCTCATTCCACCCCAGACTATTTCTACTCCATGATTCACTCTATCCAAACAAACTATACTCTGGACATCTCAAAGGTACTACTTTCCTACATTCCTAAATAATGAGTTTTCCCTAAATAATACACAAATACTAGAAATGGACCACTACAACTATGCCCTCTCAAACTACTACCTAGAAGCTTCTAGTCGGGACCTTTCCAACCCTTCTGATTTCTTCCTGCTACTTGACATTAGCAGCAAGCTAACTCTTATGGAGGAGAAACACTGGCCTCTGCCAGTACCATACCCAAAATGAGGTTCTCATCATTGGGATCAAGTGTCAAAACAGGAGGCTCCAACAGCCAGGGCATGGCCTGAGCATCCCAAATGATATTGTCCTCCCAGCGTCCATACACCAGCTCCTCATTGTCAATGGGAAAAATGGAGTACCAAGGTTTGTCATCATCCAGGGTGGCTACAAAACCTAGTCAAAACAAAGAAACACTCAATAACAGACAAAACATTTATGCTCCTTTCAATCATGATTCTGGCAAAGGGAAAAGGAGCAAATGTTAGCAGAATAGCAATGCATGGGTGATGTGATGTGGACTTGTGCATCTGGAAACTAATTGTTACCAACCAATGTCACCCCATTAAATTTAACAATAAAAAATAAAAAAAAGCCAGGGGAAGCCGGGATGGCTCAGTGAGTAAAGAGCTCACTTTACAGCGCCGGGGACCGAGGATCGAATCCCGGCCCCGGTCCGTGCGGAACCATGTGCTGAGCTGGGAGCTCCCCCAGTTCAGTTCTGTCTCTCTCTCTCTCTCTGTCAAAAATAAATAAACTTAAAAAAAAATTAAAAAAAAAAAAAGCCTAAAAAAAAGAAATTTGTGATATGAAAGGAAAAAAAAGTTAGCAGAATTATTCATATGAC